>JAVSCE010018090.1:0-75955 GCA_032199065.1 Smutsia gigantea | reverse complement strand
CTCCTCTGCGGGGCAGCGCTGGCCGCGGCCCTGCTGAGGTGGCCTCGGCTCCCACCTCCTGAACTTGGGGCCGGCGTGACTCACGCCCAGTCACATGGCGCGGGAGGAGGCCGGGAAGGCCACCGTTGCCAGGTGTTCAGGCTCGGCCTGACCGTTTATTTGCCTTGCAAAGTGGCCCGAGCGCCCGTGCAGCCGGGGGGCCGACGGCCTCCCGGCCTCTCCTCCCTCGCGCGCCCACACCCGCCCTGTCACCTGGTCGTCCTCACCTGAGTGGGCAGCAGGAGTTCCCCTTCTTCTGCCTGCCACAGCTCCACCACGTTCGGCAAGGGCTCAATCGCTGCACGAACACCAAAAAACACACCGCGTTCTTGAGACTCGGAAAAGAAACGCTTCCTGTTTCCCTATCGCCCCCGTGCCCCCGCCTCACCCAAACAAGTCTCCCTTTCCCTCGGCAAGCGGAGGCCCCCCGAGGGGCGAGCCGAGGCCAGGGACACATGGACGGGGGGTAAGCCGGCGGCCCCTCCGGCAGAGCAGAGAGCGGGCCAGGTCGGGGGTTTCTGTGCTGGAAGGATGGAGGAAAGAAGCCACCGCGCGGGGCTCTCTGCGCTCCGCATCCCGCAGCATCTGGGGCGGGCGTCTGCGGGAGGGGTCCTGGCGGCCCGGCTCCAGGAACAAAGCTGCAGGAAGCCGGGCCGCTGCGGGGCCCCAGCGCGCGCCACACAAAGCGGGGGCTGCGCCGGGGCGCCCGGGGCCCGCGCACAAAGGCTCGGGACGCGCGCGGCTAGCGGTCCGCGCCGCTGTCCCTGAGCCCCGCGACTACCAGCTTGCCGTTTGTCCCGGGGCGGGGGGCGCGGACGGGGACGCTGTGGTTAGAAGATGTCATCAGCCGAGAACTGCAACCGCTTTCCTTCCTCCTCCTGCCCCTTTCCCTTTCCTCCCCTGGCCCTCTTATAGATTTCAGCAGTTCCCTAAAAGAAAGAAAGGGGGGCGGGGTGGAGACGGAGAGCAAGCACAGCGGCGCAGGCTGACCTTGTCCCTGAGCCCCTCCCGGGCGACAGCAGGGCAGGAGGACCTGGAAGACGCCCAGCAGGAGGTTCACGGCCGCGGCGGTGCGGCAGCAGCAGCCCGGCTGCGGGCGTCGGAGCCCCGCCATGCTGGTGCTCGCACTCCTCTCGCTGCTCGCCGCGCTCACAGCCCGCTCGCTGGCGCGGGCCGCCTCACGCCCCGGGCCCGCCCCCGCGCCGCCCCGCCCCGCGCCGCCCCCGCCCGGCCGCCGCCGCCGCAGCTGCTGCAGCCCCAGCCCGGGGCGCGCCGCTCGCCCTGCGCGTGGGTACGCCCCAGATAGGGAGGGACGGAACGCGGCGGTGCGGGGGAACGTGGACAATGCGAACTCCGCGGCCCAGGCCGCCCCGCCCCCGCGCGGAGCACATGGCTGCGGGCCCGCCCCAATCTGCGGTGCCCCGGCACTTTGTGCGGCTCTGACGGGGTCGCTGAGCGCTCTCGGGAGGGACTCCCAGGCCCCTGTCGCCAAGCGCGATTTCAAGAATTCTCGGGTGTTTTCCGCTTTGTTTGGGCTCGGGAGCCACAGTGGGGTTATTAGCCACGGGAGAGGGGAACACTGGGTGGGTGGTGGGAGTGGAGTCGCCCGGCGAGAGGCCTTAGACAGGATATTAGTGGAAATAATGCAGTAGTTGTCAGGAAACACTAGTGCAGCCACATGGCTACTGCCACTTATGCAGCGAGGATATCCGGTGGCTACAAAGTCTGTAATTTTGAATAAAAAGAGCTCTCCAAGTCCCGAGAGGCTGACCTCAGCGCTGCGTGGCGGTGGTGCGCCCGGCACCCTCCACCCTCCGTGGGTCTCCGGGTTGCGACAGGTGGGGAAGCCTCTTCCTAAGGGACTTTAGCCTCAAAGACCCTGCATATGCTCCTCTTCGGATTCATACTGCAGAATTGAGCCAGCCTCTTCTGGTTTGGGGCAGGTAACTGTGGTCAGTTACCTGTTTCTAACATCAACAGGATAATATAAGTAATACTTGGAAATATATTTTCTAGCTCCATTTTTTGATGCCTATAACCAAAAAATATATCTGAGATCTCTTTTAAGTTAGTATCATGCCTTTGCCAATAATGTTACTAACGAGGGTTTATTCAGGAATCAATTTGCCTAATCTAGAAGTATTGGCAGTCTTAAAATGCTTTAATTTGCTGCTTCCAGAGTAGGAGAGAATATGAGCAGTGTCGAATAAAGAGCGGAAGTGATCGAGGCACACCTGTCTGCTTCCATTGAGCCTCTTAATTGCTTCTGGTGCCTTACAGTCTAGCCCATGGAAAAGCAGTGGTCCAATACTAGGACAGATTCCAGAGAAGGACTGAATCAGTTATGGAGCCTCTCTCTCCTAAGGACCTGATCCAGTACTGTGAACCCAGTCTCACACTGCATCTGGACGTAACTCTAACCAAGGTTAAATAGCCTAATTGCTTGGCCACAACTTAACATTTAAGAAGATGAGCATAAATGTAAGTTCTCCAGGTGGAAAAAAAGGTCACTTTGCATTACCCAACTTGAACCCATCCAGTATTCTCTCAGTTCCTTGCCTTTTTTCTATGTTCCCTGCCAACACCTTCCTTTGTTTAGCAAGGATCACCAGTGCCATCTCATTGTGTCCCTTTTTTCTCTTCATTTCACTTCTCTAGGTTTGTATTTGCTCCTTGGGCCCTGAAGGTTCCCCCGCTTATGACAAGAATACTTTCACAACCCACTTAGGCAGTAACTGCACCTTCAAAGTTTATTTTTGAACGGAAGTTCTCTCATTGGCCTGTTTGTTTACAAAATGTATTCTTAAATCCTCTTATGACTGTACTAGTTTGAAAGGAAAGCAAGCAAACATTGAGGGCCTAACAGGTTTTATTAAACAGGTTTCATAGAAAGGGTATAAAACTTTTTATTTTACTAATTTTTAAACTATTTTACATTTTTACTGAAAACCTTTCCCATACTAACCGGTATCACAGAGTCAATGGAAGTGACTTAAAAGACAGAGGGAAAGTGCTGTGGACCATATATAAATATAGCTCTATTTTGTTCTACTGAAGCTTGTTAAAGGCCAGCTTGATTTTTCAATTGTGGTCTTGTGAACTTTACAGAGTGGGTAATGCTATGTGACTGTTGTTCAAAAAGCCAGAAGCATGTATCTACAGAGCCATGGGGCTGGAGAGGGATACAGGATCACACAGCTGTCTTCTTAGATAAATCTGACCTACCTAGCCTTCTCTGGAGGTATTTTTCATGCTGACTCATGAACAACAGGGAAGTTATGGCCCATTAAGTAGCATCCATGTTTTGAAGTAAACTTGTTTTCCAAAGAAGACTCCTCTGTCGTTTGTACTATAATTCCATTATTCCCCTGAAGATAGTTATTTTATTATCACAGAATATTAGAGCTGGAATTAAATGTATTAAATATATAATGTTTATTATCAAATAATAGCTCAACTGCCTCATTTTACAGAAGAAGAAACTAAAGCCTAGAAAGGATGAGAACTATCTAAATTATAGTGGCAGAGTTATGGAGAAGTATATATAAAATAATGTTAACTGAAAAACATTTACTGTAAACATGAATTAACTCTATATGTAAACTATATACATAAGAATAATGCATGAGAGAGACTCTAAAGAGATTGCTAGAGTATATCAATTTTATATTGATCCAAGTAAGTTAAAATGTTTTCTTTAAAAAGCCACACGTAAAATTGACTAAATCTGTTCTTATTTTAAAATATACAAGATTTTGAGCATCCTTTTGACTTATCTTTGTTCTTTTTTTCTTAATGAATACAGATGAAAACCCAACAAGTCTATAAATGTAAATTACATCTCAACACATCCTGTATAAAACTGACAAGTGTCAAGCCCAAATCATCTATCTCTAATCCAGAGAAGTTCAATACACCAGGTCACAAGATGGTTGTGAAAATTAAATGAGATAATGTATGGTGCTCAATAATGTACAGGTGCTCAATAAATGCTAGTAATGAATTATCATGTATTCACATTGTGGGAGCATGCCAGACCTTTCATTAATATGGTAAATTGATACTGATATTCAATTATTTGAATTTCCTATTCAGGATCACTCATTATAATATCATGCAGACATGCTGGAAATGGGAAATGCTTACTGAAAATGTACATGCAATAGCTGTTTGCTGGCTCATCTATCTATCATTTGGGGCCTCACCCCAAGTGTTTCATCAAACCACCACCACCATCACTGCTGTGCTCCAAGCCTCAGCCTCGCCTGGGAGGAAGTGCCCTGAAGGGAGGATTCCTGAGCAGAGTAGAAATTTAGCGGTGATGATCAGGTACTCTTGAGATACAAACTACTCCCTTGACTCAAGCAGACTTCTTACTCTAACTTTATTCCATTTCTTCTCATCTCAGGAAGCCTAGGTTAGGTGCATTGGATCTGGGTTCTCTTCTTTCTCAAGCTACTCTATTGGGTTCAACAGTTGTCCTTTTCCTTTATGGGAATACCAAGCAATTTGGGGGAACATCAGTATTCACAGTTAAAAATAGTCCTCTTTCTCTATGTTTTGTTCAAAACTCATAAAATGACAATGAAGAGTGTCAGTTTTACTGTTTACTAATTAAAAAATTAAGTTAAATTTTTTGATTAACGCAATAACATTTTTAAAAATTAAAGAAGTTTTTTTTACAGGGATGCTGGAAGGTGATTTATACAAGATGCTTTGAATGTGATCCTGCTAAATGTTTACATGTGATTAACTGAATGATACCTGAATGAAAAAAAAGTCACCTTCCCTGGCAGTTTGGTGTGACTCTCTGCCCTAGTTCCAGTCAGTGAAATAAAGGCAAATGTTTACTGGCATGACTTCAAAGAAACCTATTGTCTTCCTGATGAAAAGGAACAGATGCAGCTTGGATGGGTCTTTTGCTCTGTGTCTTTCTTCCTGCTGGGATACAGATGTGATGCCCAGAGGTTTGCAGCCATCAGGCAACCATGAGGAAGAAAGCTACCTGTTCAGGGTCATGTACTGGAAAGGAAGAAGTCTAGATCCCTGATGGAGTTATGAAATTGCCAGGTTTTCTGCATTTAGATACCTTGTTTTATAGGCAAAAGTAACCTCTTCATATTGTAGTCAAGTTTTCTGTTACTTATAGTCAAAAACAATCCCAAGTGAAAAAAAGAAAAAAGGCAAAACAAAAATGAAAGTAAACAATCATCATTAACACAAACCAGCCCCCAAAACAAACACCAGTAACAGAATGCTGATGTACAAGGGAAAAATTGCAAAGTGGTACTTGATTTATTTTACAAGTACAAATTAAAACAACTACTGTGCCTCATAGTTAAACTATGAGGCATATCAATTAATCTAGCAAAATAAATAAAAGTAACAAAAGTAAATACTGATTACATGGTTGCAGAGAAACAGTGCTTATCACTTAGCAAACCAGTTTATTCCCCAGAGGACAGTGCAATCACCAGGGCCAACACCTGCAGTCTCTGTGAATGGCCCTCCTGGCATTTGCGGCATACGGCTCTGGATGTTATCTATATCTATGAGACTTCCCCCTACCACCTCAGCTGCTTTGCTGCCTCTTCCTCCTATGCCCAACCTCTCCATGTCAGAATACCCCAGGGCATGGTCCAGGATACTCTTATGCCTTCTCTTTCTGGATGAACTAATACAGCCCTGTGTCCTTAAATACTATCTATAAGCTTGAGATGAGTCTCAAGTTGTAATTTTAGCCTTGACGTGAAGTTGCACACTCATTTATCCAACTGCCTGCTTGCTTTCTCCACTTGAATGTCTAATAAGTATCTTAGACCTAGCATGTCTGAAACTCTTTGACTCCACCTATCCAAACCTCTACAACCCCAGCCTTCCTAACTTACAGTCCATGGTAGGGACCATCTACCCAGCTGCCCAAGCCAAAAGCCAAAGAGCTATACTTAATTCCTCTCCTTTACATGCCTTAAATCTATCAACAAGTCCTGTGGTGCTCGCCTCCCGAGTATTTCCCATGCCTATCCTTTTTCAACCACTGCCCCCACGTTAAGTGCCTCATCCCTCACATAATTCTTACACTTGACTTCTACTGGTCTCTCTGCTTCCACTCTTCCCCTTACTTCCTGGTTTTGCAATAGCCAAAATGATCTTTTCAAAATAGAACTCAAAATTATGTATAAAACCCTCCAGTGGTTTCCTATACAGTTAGAATAAAATCCAAACTCCTGTCCTTGTCCTGCAGAGAACAGTGAGATCTGGGCCCTGCTCACCTTTCTACCTCATCTGCTAGTCTTCCCTTGATAACTGTTCTTCAGCCAGGGACTTGACGTTCCCCAAGTCGGCCAGGCTTGACCCCCATCTCAGGGCCTTTGTACTTGCTGTTCTCTCTACCTGGAAAGTTCTTTGTCCTGATTGTCACATGTCTGGCCTCTTCTCATCGTTTACACAGGGCTGCTAAGTATGCTTGTGCGTGAAGTGCCCAAGGAGCAGGGGCTGAAACCCAGCTTTCTGATTCAAGCCAGGGTCTGGCTCCAGGATGCCTGCAGTGAGAGGAGCCTTCTGATGCCACAAAGGCACTGATCGATGGTCCAACCACGCGCCTGTGATGCCGGTCCCCCCAGAGGGGCACCTTCTTCTAACAGAATATTATCTATGTTTAAGGAGAAGGGAAAATTAACAGTCACTGGGTACTCACTGTCCGTGTGTGTCTTAGGTAAAAACACAACGGGACTAGTCCTATCGCCTTTAGTTTACATGTTAGAAACTGAGATTGCAAGGGATAAATTGTTATTCGAGATTAAAACTGGTCTCTGATTCCATTGTACCATACTGTCTCCAAAGATGAAGGAGCAAGAACTCACTTAGAAATTTCCACTTCTTTCATGTTTCAATTCTACTTCTTATTTTAGGGTGCTTGCAGGAAGGTTAGAAAAATCTATGAAGGCTTGGCTATTGTCATTAAGAATAAATTACTTTTGCTACATATAGCTTCAAAACATATATATATATATATATCTCTATATACACCCTCCAGGTGATAAATTACTATCAATATGAAATTCAATAAAATCTTTCTCTTTTCTTTTATGTCTTCATACTTTTAGACATACAGAATGTGTCCTTCTACTGACTTTTGTATGCGCTAGCGGACAGTCTGTTTTGGAAAGTTATTCGTATGAACTTCTAAGATAGTGACTGCATTAACTTAATTGTTTGCACTTACTACTAAAATCTCCTACTTGGAAATTCAAAATGCAGACCAATGAGTAGATTTATTTTTCTCTTTCAAAGCTGACTATTTTTCTTCCTTGTTGAAAATAATACAGAAATAGACAAGAACATTGGCAAGAACTGTAATTCCATAAACTGATTGGCTTTCTTGGAAAAACTATTTCTTTAATGTCCCATTTAAGTTCTAAAACAAGACCTAGTCTTAGTTTGAGAAGCAGAAATAGTGAGAACTTTTTCAGCTTCATTCAACAGTCTGAAGTGATTCCACTGCAGCTCAATTTCCTCTGGTAGAAAGAATGATAGGTAACTCTCACATAGTGCTTATGACATGCCAAGCCCTATCCTAAGTGCTCATCATAGTTTAAGTCATTTAATCCTTCCAGCAACCATATGGGATTTAGTAGATATTATTATTATCCCTATTTCACAGATGTAGAAATCGAGGTACAGATAAGTAAGTATAACTGCTCAAGGTCATGAGCCAGTAAGGCACAGAGCTGAAATTCAAACCCAGGCCACCTGTCCTGGAATCCATGCTCCTGACCACCAGGGCCATACTGCCTTTATACACTTTGGTGAATGGGAGGGCATTGCAGACCATGGTTGTAACGGTGATTGTGAGGAAAGTGTGCACAGCACACTGAAATTGGAAACACTCAACAAAGGCCGTCATGGCACCAAAAAAAAAAAAAAAGACCCAACAAATTATTTTTAAGAGGATGTCAGTATTGCATAACTGACTTCTAGTCACTGAATGTCTTAGTTCCAGAAACAATGGCATGCCCAGGAGTAGAAAAGGACTGTTGTCTAGGTGAGGTAACCTTGATGTAGTGAATGAATTAAGTCATATGAACCCATGTTGCTGTAAGAGCTCTTCAAACTATACCATGTATCAACTCCCATAACTAGATAGGACTCTAATAGTAGTACTTCAACAATACTTACCTGGCTTATCTAGCTAAACAAGCCAACTGCAATTTTGTATAATATGCTTTGCGACCTTGAACAAGGCACTTCCCTTCACTGGGCATTTTCTCTAGCCTATAAAATGAAGCTGTAAAACACTATGACCCTTAAGGTCCTTTCCATGTCTAACGTTGAATGATTTTCTGTCCAGACCTGATAGCTTGGAAGCAGGAAGACTAAACTTTTATTCATCATTTCTTACTACTTCAAAATCCACTGAGTAAGGCAACTTCACAGTTTCCTGAATCTGTGTGCTTTCAGATTGCAATCCTGGTAAGTTTGGCACTTAAAGTTCAAATAAAAAGCTATCAGGTCAGCAGCGGGGACCCAGGTGTTACAGAAAAGTGATAAAGGGGGATCTATTCTCTCCTTAGGTGCAGACCTGGACTTCCAGTCCTGGGCCAGCTGGCAAAGTGTTCAGCTGGTAGAATCTAGTGTCCTATCTATGGGGTCTCAGACAACTTATTTTTGTCTCTGTGCCTCAGTTTCTCATTTGTAAAATAGCAATAATAAAAGTCTACCTCATAAGTTGTGGCAGAAAAATTAGTATATATGTAAGCCTGTAGAAGGGTGCCTGGCACATAATAAATGCCACATAATGTTGTTTTGTAATTGTTGTTTCTTATATTAGAAAAACAAAATGAGAACCTGAAGAATGCTTAGGGGGCCCTGAAGAGTGTGTACGGACACTGCAGGAGAGAAGCTCAGATGATGGCCCATAAAATGCTTCTCCCAAGTCAGCCTCACTGCTAGTGTGGAACTGATACCGTCATATTTTGAAAATGCCCCCATTTTAGTTCTTCCAGCTCCCAAGCCAATATAAGGCTTCCTTGCTTTTACTCCAACTGCGAAATAAAGCTGACCACCAATTGAAAAAGGAACATCTTGGGTAAGATTTGATCTGTTTATTCTCATATAATCTCCCTCCCTTTTCAAGAAATAACAATCACAAGAGCAAACACTTACATAGGCAGAGGTTAAGCATCTTCCCAAGGTCACAGAGCTAAGTGGTGGAGCCAGAATTCAAACCCAGGCAGTCTGGCTCGGAGTGTGCACTTGCGTGCTAGTAACCACACCATTTTGCTGCAGCATAGACTACATTCATTGTGTGTGTGTGTGTGTGTGTGTGTGTGTGTGTGTGTGTGTGTGATTTGAAGGAGAGAACAAAAGTATGCCCCAAAGGATTGGAAAGGAATGCCTGCTAGATAAATTGAAAAACACACTCTCACAGTGTACAAAATGTGACATCTGATTCCAGATCATGCCATAGACCTCCTAGCCACCTCTGTGAGGAAAGAAGCTGCAGACACATCACCAGGAAGGGCCCCACAGTGCAGAAAATTAGTTCCAGGCAACACACAATCCTCTCAGCCCTGGGCTGCACAAGCCGGCAGGGCTATTGCTCAAGAAGGGACACCGGGCAGCTCGCAAACGGGAGGCATGGGACACAGCCTGACCCAAGTCAGTTGCCAACAATAGCTTGGAGCTAACAGCAGGAACATCCCAAACCAGAGCCCAGCTAGGAGGCCTGAGGACTCCAACCTGCCGAGGCATGGGGCAGAATCACAAACAGCAGGCATGCTAACCTCACACAGTGGCTGAGCTCCTGCAGCCAGAGAGTTGTAAGGAAAGCCTCCAACATCAGCCAGCAGCTCTTCCGAGACCTGGGTTCCCAGAAAGTAGTGAGAGGTGCAAGATATAGAAGAGCACTGTCTGGGACTCACAAGACAGGTTCCAGTCGTAGCTGGCTATGAGCCGGTGGCCCCTCCCTGGGGCTGTTTCCTCCAGGAGCACATTAACTGAAAATTGTGAGTAAGTGACTAGGAGAGTTGAAGGTTGATAAGTTGCTTACAAAACTCTGGCCGTCACCCGTGTGGGAGGAAAGAAGTATCTAGGGTAGAATAGGTTTGTTGAATGTCTCTTATGAGATCCCCCCATGAGGTGTAGGCAAGTTCTTCTGAGTAGGTCCAATGGATTTGAAGGACTGACCCATATACACTCCCTTTGGAAATTACTTTTGCTGTGTGTTAAAGATTCTCTGAAATGTTATATTGATAAATTAGCCTCACTTAGATGTGTACATTAAGATAACTAGGCAGTGTATTTTATAATGACTGACTTAAAAACAACAAAAAAAGTGTATCATTAGAAGACCCAGTGTGGGGAAAGATTCAAACAACCCTGCTTTTACAGTGCAAAGGATAGAGCCAGTTGGTACCTCTTGAAGGTAACCTGGATACAGAATAAGAGCCGTAAAAATGATCATAACCTTTGACATATTAATATTCTTAGAAATTTATTTTGAGAAAATAATTTTAAATAAAAGATATTTAACAAGATATTTATGGCAATGTTATTCATAATAGCTCCAAACTGGAAACATCCCAGATAAACCCACTGACATGGAAATAGCAAAGATAACTATGATAGTCAATGAAAAACTACTCAGTAAATATATACAAAGGGTTTTCTAAATACTATAAAAAGAAAAAGGTACACACACATGAATTTGGACAGAAGGGATTTCTAGGCAATACAATCAGGAAAGGATGGATGAGAGTATTTCATTTAGCAGAATGTGGGGTATGTGAAAGAGGAAGACAGATAGGGCTCCACTTGGAAGGAGTATGTGTACAGGATCAAGGATGAGGTGTGTTGATTTAAACACAAACCAAGACAAAAAACCTTGGGAAGCCATAGTCATAAACAATTAGTTTATGCATTTTTCTATCAAGTGATTTTAAATTTTTGATGCAAGGGGAAAACTTGTACATGGTTTAGTAGGACACAAACTGGAAGACTGGAGAGTGGGTCATCAAGGAGAATGCAGACAAAGGGCAGAGTTGGTTACCTAAATGGGAAAAGGGTTCAGTGATTGATTGGACTTCTCTCTGGTCTTCAAATGAGTGAATAACTGAAGACGTCTCTGAAGCCGGAAATGGGAGCCGAGTTCTGAGCAAGAAATAGCTAAGACAGTCTTTCTAGTTGTCAGAAGAAGCTGATGTAATAGCTAAGACAGGACTCTGGGAAACTGTTGCTTGATTATTAAGTCTGAATACTTCAGATCGCCTCTGAAGAAGCCCAGGTGGTATCTTAGATCAAAAAGGTAAAAGGTCAAGAAGATTAGATGAAATATTGTGGGGAGAAGCACTTTGCCAAGTAAGAAATACTTTCTAAATACTTACCCTGCAGACTGGGGCTTCACTCTAAAAGTCTGCAAAGTTAGGTTGTTCTTTATTTCCTAAATCAACAGACGATTTGATAAATTTTTACAGTTCTAATTTTGAACAAGGGATGGCAAAATCATAATCTTGTTTATATTTGAAGCCATGATTTTATCTTGACCACTTAACTATGTTGGCTTTTTTTTAGTAGATTTTTGGTGATCTATAAGCCAGCCACAATTAAATTGATTGTGTTGCGAATTAGTGACAGAGTCTAAAAACATCAAATCAACCTTCATTGGCTTACTGATTCTTGTAGTCTATTTTCAATCACATGACCACTCATTCATTCATTCACTGAGGATGATCACAAGAGAAGCGCTGTATCTACATGTCCGTAGGGTAAACTTGGGAAGGCAGTGGACAGGTACAGAGCACTAAAGACTTTAAGGAAAGAAAAATACGAAAGTAGGGCTACATTATATGCTTGTTCTTTCTGCTGATCTGCAATAACTTACATCATTTCAGAGAATAACATTTGATCTTTCTTGCATAAGCTTAAAATTGGGCTTCATGAAGCCTGCTGAATTATGCTAGCTACATGCTTTCACTTACATGCATTTACATGTTTCCTTAATGCTTAGCTCACCAGGGCCAAGAGTCAGCTTCCACCTCGTGCCTCAGGGTTATCAGGTTTCAATTCACGTTGTTTGCATCTTGTATACCTCCCCTCCCCTTGTGTCTTATTAAAATGAACACTTTCCATTTGATTTCTTCTTGTGAGCACTGGGTCTAGGTTGTTTTTTCTCTCTGCTGTTGTTAAACATCACCTATTATCATTAAGCCCAGATGTATGAAGCTATGTAACCTCACTTCTAGCAGAGAAAGATAGTCATCTTGACTGGATATCAGTTTATCCATTTAATGAAAGTACTGTTTCATTTTTGATAGCCTGAATTTAGCATATATCCCTGGAGTTGGGTTTTGTGTTACCTTATAAACACACAAAGAGCCCAGTTCTTTTTAGGCACTTCTCCAGCTGTGAGTTTAGCAAGGCTTCCTGCTAATGGGGAGACAGAATTACAGCTCCAAACATTCCCCTGCCACTGATCCAGAACATGTGTTATCATATCACACACTGTAAATTGATTCCAAATCCCTGCCAACAGGGCACAGTTTGCATTCCGAATATCTAAGGCCCTGGGACAGTGAACTGTAAAATAGAAATACGCCATGCTTCCTCCTTTAATTTGGTACAAGCTTGAATAAGTTTGCTAAACATAATTAATTCTTAGAATATGTCTTTTTTTTTCTGAAAACACAGAACAGTCTACAAAATCTCTATACTTTAGTGACAATAGACTTTATCTTGGAAGGTCCCCAGTCCCCTTAATTGTTCATGTCATTTCCAATATCTTGGTGAAAGTTGGTTAACAGGAAACAGGGCAAGATGGAGGGGAGCTCACATTTAAGATAATAAAGTAACTCTCATTCAACTGATGAGAGACATAAACAGTCTATGATAGTCTCGTGGGAGCAGAAGTCTAGGATTTCAAATGCTATATAAACAGTTGCAAAATCTTTGCAGTTACTCTACAAATGAACTCGGTTCAAATGGCAATGTAAGGAATAAACATGTATTTCAGTTCTGTGCTATTTTGTATTGATGATCTGCGTTACTGTCAATTATTCCTTATTTAGAAATCAGTGTGTAGATTAGCAGACAACCATGGCTAAAACCTGTCTTTGTTTTTTGACTGTTGAGGACTGGGGAGTGGGAGCAGGGAGAAGGCAGAATAAGAGTCACTAGCGACCTGGTATTGGATACGTCTTGGAGTTAAGCAGGGAGGTTAGTTGAATCTCCTCAGAAGTCCCCAGTCCCACTGTGTCTGAAGACCCCCAACTTGGTTACCATGGTTATACCACTCCAGCCAATAATTTCACCTGACAAGGTCTCTGTTGTCTCTTCACTCTTGAACATGAGCCCATCCCACTCTTCTTTGATCCAACTCTTCTTCATTAGATCCTAAAAACAGCCACATATGCACACACAAGAATAGGGAGTTAATACTGTGTGACAAATGGATTAATGCCAGAGGGTGAATTGCCAGAGCAAGTACTCAAACTTTATAGAATGAGTTCTGCATATTTTCAATTAAATCTCATTATATATGGAAAAATGCTAGGGTAATAGTGATGTGGCCTGCTTTTCCCCAAATGTATTAGCTAGTGCTAACTAATAAATAAAATATGGCTAGCTGCATAATTACCCAAGTTATTTTCAAGTTGGTCTGGGATGATGAAGGTGTTACTCTACTAGCCACCAAGAGGCCTGGCTTTTCAGCTTATGGTCAACCAGCAGAGTGACTTTGGCAAGCCATTTACACTCTCCAGGTCTGCAGTTCTTTAACAAAATGGAGGCGTTGGGCTGGTGTTACTTCCTGAAGATCTCTCCTCGGTCTCCAATTACATGATTCTTTGCCATATTGGTCCTTTCTTCTCTGAGATAAAAGATTTCACCACACATTTCTAGGTCGATTTGCTTGATCTTGCTACTTTAAAACTTTTCTCTAAAGTGAAGGAACTCTACTACTATATGATTTTTAAAAGATGTAATTATGTCTATTTGGGAGAGACAATCCATAAGATTGTAATAGGAAAGAATAATTCTAATTCAATTGCATTTAACTATAATAGGTGTTTTCGTTTCCTGAAAAGCCAAGTTATGAACAATGGCTATAAACTCAATTTAAATATAATAATAAAAATGGATTCCTCTCAAATATCAAGACATAAGTCTATGCATTAAAAGGCCCTCTTGAGTAATGTTCTTCTGTGTTTATTTCTGCTTATTCTATCACAGCAGATATCGTGGTTAGCATTTTGCTATAAAAGATGCTGACTATAAACATGTGGATTCATTGACATGAGTCTCAAGCCAGAATGTTGGAGCTCTCTGGAAGGATGGAGGTCTGCTCTAGTTGATTGTGAGATGACAGTATTCAAAAAGCATTTGTAAAAGGGCTGGAGAAATTTCTCCCACGTACCTTCAAGGAGAGGATGAGTGGTGGTGGCGAAAGCAGCAGACAGAAACAGATACAATTTTACAAAGGAAGGTCAAGAAAGCCTCATTAAAAAGTTGCCATTTGCGCAAGAGTCAGCCTTGCTGCTATCTAGGGGAAGAGCATTCCAGGCAGAGTATGGCCAAGGGCCTGTGTCAGGAGTGCCAGTAAGAGGCCAGGGAGGCTGCAGTCCTGTGAGAGGGCAAAGATGGAAGAGGAGATCAGAGAGCACAGGGCGGAGTGGGTGTCAGGCAGATTGGCCAGTGTCTCATGAGCCACTGTCAATGCTTTGAAATATACTTATTTCACAAAAAGATGGGGAGTCATGAAGAGTTTCAAGCAGAGTGACCTGATCTCATGTACATTGCAGGGGGATCCCTTTGGCTCTGGTGCTGAGAGTAGATCGCGCCAGGACAAGGATGAAACACACCAGTTTGGAGGCTAACGTGATAATATAGTCTAGAAATGATAGCACCTTGGACTAGGCGTTAGCATAGGCAGATTCAAGATATGTTTAAGGGTAGAGTTAACAAGCTTTCCCAAAGTAGACGAGATGGGGGATGTGAAGGGGCACAAAATGAGCCAAGAATGACTCTGGGCTTTTTGGCTCAAGCAATCAGAAGAGTGCAGCTGCCATTAACAGAGAGCTAATAAAACGGAATATACAACTCACCCATAAATTTGTATTTCTCCTGTTTTAAAGAAATGTTTACTGAGCTCTTATGATTTGCCAGGCAGTGTGCTAAGCATTTTATTTTACTTAAATACAACAATGATGCTATGAGGTATGTGCTACTATTACTATCATTTGCAGATAAAGAAACTGAGGCTTATGCACCCCTGTGTTTATCGCAGCGCTATTTACAATAGCCAAGAAATGTAAGCAACCTAAGTGTCCATCAGTAGATGAATGAATAAAGAAGGTGTGGTACATATACACAATGGAATATTATTCAGCCATAAGAAGAAAACAGATCCTACCATTTGCAACAACATGGATGGAGCTAGAGGGCATTATGCTCAGTGGAATAAGCCAGGCCGAGAAAGACAAGTATCAAATGATTTCACTCATCTGTGGAGTATAAGAACAAAGAAAAAACTGAAGGAACAAAACAGCAGCAGACTCACAGAACCCAAGAATGGACTAACAGTTACCAAAGGGAAAGGGACTGGGGAGGATGGATGGGAAGGGAGGGAAAAGGGGAATAAGGGGCATTACGATTAGCACACATAGTGTAGTGGGGGGGTGGGATTCGGGGAAGGCAGTATAACACAGAGAAGACAAGTAGTGATTCTATAGCATCTCACTATGCTGATAGACAGTGACTGCAATGGGGTTGGTGGGGGGGACGTGATAATGGGGAGAATCTAGTAACCACAATGTTGCTCATGTGATTATATATCAATGATACCTTAATAAAAAAAGTATACTAATAAAAAAACTGAGACTTAGAAAAATTAAGTTACTTACACACAGTCATACATTTACTGGTTGGAGAGCTGAGATTTGAAGCTAAGAAGTTCTGACTTCAGACTTACCACTCTTACCAGTACCTGATACCACCAACTCTACCAGGTCAGGTAATATTCCATTGACCCTCCTTGCTCTACTAACTAAGCCCTCCCAACTCCTCATGTGCAGCAGTTCATGAAAGTTATCTAAGCATGACACTGTGCACGATTTAGTCATAACCAGAACCTATTGTCTCAGCCAATGACACGAGAACCAGCATGAGGAAAATGCAAATCAAAACCACAATGTCACCTCACACCTGTTAGAATGACTATTATAGAAAAGACAAGAAATAGCAAGTGTTAGCAAGGATGTGGAGAAAGGGGAACCTTTGTGGACTGTTGGTGGGATTATTGTAAACTGGTGCAGACACTATGGAAAAAATATGGCAGTTCTTCAAAAAACTTAAAATAGAGCTACTACATGATCCAGCAATCCCTCTATGAGTTATTTATCTGAAGAAAATATTTAAAACCCACTGATTTGAAAAGATCTCTCCACTCCTATGTTCACTGAAGCATTATTTACAATAGCCAAGATATGGAAACAACCTAAGTGTCCATCCATAGAGGAATGAAGATGTGAGATACACACACATGCACATATAATTAATAAGTATGCACATACAATGGAATACTACTCAGTAATAAAAGAGAATGAAATACTGCCATTTGTGAAAATATGGATGGAACTTGAGGGCATTATAGTAAGTGAAATAAGTCAGAGAAAGACAAATACTATATGATTTCACTTATATGTGTCACTTATAAAACAAAAACCAACCTCATAAATACAGAGAAAGATTGGTAGTTTCTGTGGGAGGTGGGCAAAACAGATGAAGGGGGTAAAAAGGTACAAACTTTGAGTTATAAAATAAAAAGTCATGGGGATGTAATGTACAGAATCTTAAAAATCCTCACCCCAAGGAAAAAGAAAAAAATTTTTGTAAGTATGTATGGTGATGGATGGTGACTAGACTTACTGTGATCATTTTCTGATGTATACACACAGTGAATCACTATGCTGTACACCTGAAACTAATATAATGTTATACATCAACTATACTTCAATTTAAAAAAAGAATATAAGCCATCAATTATGTCTAATCTATTTCAGTCAGCCTCATCAACCCCTGACCTCAGGATAAGGTGGGTATGGACCTTCGGGACTGCATAAAGGAGACACATGTTGTGAAATCCCAATTTCTGCCCCAGACTGTTTTCCCATGAGAGGTCTATTGTTTGGGGGACATGTGCTTACTGGATGGCTACAGGCCACGTGTGTTTCTGGACTGCTGTCTAGAATGGGCTTTCTGGACTCCTTTGGGGGAGGATGACAGTGAGCAGGACAGAGCTCACCCGAAAACAAGTGATGCATTTGTAGACACTCAGTAATTATGAAATGAACCGAGAAATAGGTTATCCAACAGTTTTCCCCAGAGGTAACTCACCCTACGGGAGGAAAACTGAATAAACAAATATGCAAAGTAAACCAGTCATCAAGAAGGCTACCGTTGACTTACAGGTATGGGAAAAAATGAGAAATTTTATCACAGCCTGTAACATGTGCTCAGGTGAAAGGTGGTGAGAAAGATGCAATGACCAGAATTTCCTGGGATTCAAGGCACAGCACTGGGATTCAGTGTGGATTCTGTAGATTCACATCTCTGAGTGATAAGGATTATATCATGATAATGTCAAGAGGGGCAGGCGAACAAACGAGGAGGGTCTTCTCTGGTTTATTTCCAACTGAGGAATTGTTAGCCCCACTCCTGGAAGCTCTGTATCTTAGAAAACACTGGTCCAGGGAAGTGAAGGACTAATGTACATGGCTGTCATGTTGGCCTTTTCGTAGCAGCCATACCAGCTCCACACCAGAAGGGATTTATTCAGTCTGAAGATAGTCACTGCATGCTCTCAGAGGCTCTGAAGTCAGACTGCCTGGGTTTCATCCTGGCTCCTCCACTCTGCATGGCTTTGGATAAGTTATTTAACGTATTTGTGTCTCAGTTTCTCCATCTGTATAATGGGAATAATAATAGCATCTATATCATTGTGATCTAGGGAGGATTAAATCAGATCATTCACTTACTGGTTTAGAATGGTGCCAGGCACATCAGAGGCACTCAAATATTAACACATGTTCTTAATATTATTGCTTACTACTATAATACAATCATGGCAGTTGATAAAGCTTTTTAGGTAATTACCAGGAAAAAACCTAGGAAGGCCCTTGTATGACAGTCCTTTATTTATCCCCCACGTTCAGGCAGACAACCTGGCTGAGTCTCGTGCTGCAGTACTTTCCGTCTCTACACATGCCTATTCTAGTGCAGACCATCATCACTTTAAACCAGTTAAAATCGACATCATTTGGTCTTCTTGCTCCCTGCTGTTGCTGCTACCACTTAATCATACACATAGCAAAGAAAGAGAAGTCAAAAAAAGATCAATTTGTCAAAATAGCCACTGTGTCTCACGATTATTCCAGTTCGTACACAAGCCTGTCCTTCTGTGCACGCACCATTCCCCCGTCCATAAAAGTCCCCCCGGGCCCCTCTGCCCACTTGAATCTTGCCTGTACCTAATGGGTTGACTCGAGTCCCACATTCTCCAGACCATATTCCCAGCTGCAGACCACTTCTGCTATCGTCCTTACTGTGCTATCTGTAATGATTTATTTATTTATTGCATTTCTGATGTTTCTATTTTATTTTTTCTAACTAGGCAATATTTATTCAGAAAAACGCTTTAGTTCAATTCCTCTTATTGAAAGCCTTTTTCAAAATATTAGTCCATGCTCATCCTTGGCTATTTTTTTTTTAGTGTGCAGTTTGCTGAGCCTTGACATGTGTGTACACCCACGTGAGCACGTAATGGTTTATTTTAATCCAGTGATATTGTTCATGGTATTTCTGTTGCGTTTAATCCCTCATTAACTATTTTTCCTTAAGTTCTTACGTTCTTCAACTTCTTTTCTTCCCAGTTTTACTGAGCTATCACTGACATATTAGTTTGAAGTGTATAACATAATGATTTGATATATGTATATAGTGTGAGTGATCACCACAGTAAGTTTAGTTACTATCCATCACCAGGCATACTTGCAATTTTGTTTTCTTGTGCTGAGAACTTTGAAGATCTACTCTCTTAGCAACTTTCAAATATACAATACAGTACTGTTAACTATAGCCACCATGCTGTACAGTATATCCCCTGGACTTACTCACTGACCCCCACTGCCAAACCTTAGACAACCATCAAATTGTTCTCTGTACATTCTTCAACTTCGAATTCTTTTACTCATCTTCTTCACCAAAAGGTCACTCAGAAACAACTGCCCAGAACCTGAATTACCACAGACGTGGTCACTGTCGAGTTCCAGGCCTGTGTTGTGCCTTTAAGCCCCACCTCGTTTGCCCCACTGTGGTTTCCTTCCTTTGCACACCCCAGAAACAGCTTAGACTGCTCACCATCACAAGCTCATCAGACATTTCAAGACAGTCAACAATTACAGGGGCTCTGAAAGCTCCGCCGCTCTGATGCTCCTCCCGCGTTGAGCGAGCCCCTGCACCCGCGTCCTGTGCGGGCTCTCGGGGCGCCTTCGGTAAACTCCTAAGCGAGCTCATCCACGGAAGCGCTTGCATTCCCTAAAACTACACACAGTCGAGGGCCGGAGAAGCGCTCCTGGGTCTGAAAGTGCCAGTTCATCTCTTACAGTGCCAGAAGTTCAAGAACTTATGATAAGGAAAAAAAGTAGTGTCATTTCCATTTACTTAGGCCTGTTGTCGGTTTTTATATATTTTTATAACAGGGAGAAAGACGTTAAACTTTTAAAAAGGGGGAAAGACATCTCAGTTTCCCCTGGGCCTCATTGTTCCTCTTCTCTATGTCATCGCTCTGAGTGTCTCGTCCAATCAAATGGCTTCTCAAACTGTATCTCTGGTTCCAGCTTCTCTTCTGGGCTTCGTATTATGGACTGCATACACAATGCTCCCCCTGGAAATGTGTGCGCTTCTCAAACTCCAGATACTCAAAACTGAACTAATAATCTCTCCTTCCCTCACCAGCTTTGCTTCTCTTCTCAGACTACCTACCTTGGCTTCTTGCACAATGGTCAAACCTAGCCAGAAAACTAATGTCATCTTCAACTCTTTCTACTCTCTTAATGCTAATGATGCTTCTCTGAATATTCTCTTAAGTTTCTGTCCCCCAAATCCCCACTCACAAAAGGACTGATGGTTGTCACATCTAACCCTCTCTTTGCTCCAGTCCATCTTGACGTTGTTGCCACTGATTCTCTAAAATACAGATTTGATTATTTCTCTGCTTTAAAACTTTGAATGGGTTCCTGTTGCTTATGGAATGAAGTCCAAATTCTTAACAGAGCACACAGGCCCTCCACACTCTGATTCTTGGCCACAATTCCAGCATTCCTTTAGTCCCATTCCTCTCCCTAGATCACCCCAATCTCCAGGAATGAACAAACTGCATTTCTGGAAAATCCCACTAAATTTCCCAACTCCATGTTTTTTGCTATGTTATTCTCTCTCCACATGTAGTACCTTCCCTTTTCCTTCCTTTGCATTTCTACTTATCTCTCAAGACAAAAAGATGTCAATTTATTCTTTCAAAAATAATTATAACAATGATCACTCTATGCCAAGTAGTACATGAAGCTACCCCAAAATATGCAACAGGCAATCATTGTCCTCAAGGAGCAGCAGAGTGGTAAAACCAGCTTGGTAAACAGTGGATTTTATAATTACACAAGATCATCAGTGCTAGGAGGCCCAGTGCTTCTCGCCTGGTGAAGCCTTCTCCAGCTCTCTCGGGTAGGATGGGTGGCCTTGTTTCCCTCAGGCAGACTCGAGTAACCCCCTTGTTGGTGTTTCCCCTTGAGTAGATTTGCCCAAACTTTTTTGACCCTGTGACTTTGTATTTCTAGTAGCTGGTACATCTTAGGTTCTTGACACATGTCTCAGAACCAGGTGCCACTCCTCAGGAATACTGAGCTCTTGACACATGTCTCAGGACCAGGCGCCACTCCTCAGGAATACTGAGCTCTTGACACATGTCTCAGGACCAGGCACCACTCCTCAGGAATACTGAGCTCCATCTGCCTGTGTTCCTCAACGGCACTCAGTCTAAATAGCTTTGTGCACCAGGAACAGGGGCAGTAGAAATCACCTCCTGGAGTCTTCACATAAATCTAGAATAAACTTCACTTCTCTAGTCAACTTTCTAAAATGCTTTTATCATGACTTTTCCTCTTACAGAATCTACAGCGCTTCCCATGGATGGTAACTGGAATATAACTGGGATACCAAGTGACTCATTCCTCTATGTCCAGGCCTGATGGTAGGGAGAGAAGAATTTTGCCTAGTATTGGCACCAAAGGGTCTCAATTCACTCCATCAGTCAGATTTATTTAGATTAATGAGACCTTCTTTTGAAACATAATGTTCCCTGGGGTAATGAAGCTATCAGTCATTCAGACTTAAAGTACAGTATTTTAACCAAGTGACTTGAAGCACATATTGACTACTAAATACCTGGTGACTATGGCTTAAATATGTGTATGACAAGGTCATCTGAGAGTTTTCTAATTCTGAAGATTGGAAAAGTCATTTTTAAAAGGGGTGATTTGAGGAAAAAGTGTAGTTTTCTAGAAGACAGACCCATTCAGGGTATAACTATATCTGTGCATAGTGTATTAGGGGACACTGAACAATTAAGATCATGCCATGAGGGGTGACAGGCATGCAAAAATGCAGGTAGGAGCAGGAAAAAGAGAATTAATGCCTCTTTCTTCCTTTTTAATAAATTTTTGTTTAGGATTCTGGTGATAAACCTTCTTCACAAGAAACTTGCAAATCATTTCAGGTTATTACAGCCTGGATGACAGGGTCAATTTCAAACCCATTCAGGTGTTCTTCTTCACCTGGCCCACATTCTTACCTTAGGTCAAAAAGAACTCTCACTTTAACTGACCATACCTGCCCTTGCTTCCCCTTGTGGATTATTCTGCTTACTAGGGGCCAGTCATCTCTCTACAGCCTACCCATCCTTCATTCATTTACTCAGCCCACAAATATTCACCAAGAACCCAGGTGCATGGGACCCTGCTGGGAGGGAGCACAGGCGCTAGTGAGCGCTGGATGGTCTTGACGCGAACCTTGTTCTTATTTGGGTAACCTTTCCTCCATTAAGCCTTCACGCATAGTTTGGGCAATACTTTCTGAACAAAAAAAGCAAATCAACTCCCTGACCTGAGATATGACAGTGGCTCAGGATATCTGAAATCCAGTTACTCTGGAAAATGTACTTTAACATCCCTATTTTTGTACCCATGTGCCATACTGTTTCAACTGTAAGGAAGTAAGAAGGGGTGCTTTTCTTAGTTACGACTGGAGTTTTAAGGTAAGACTAGACCTGAGGTGGCAGAGGGACAGTGGGGCTGAGCATGAGAAAGTCACAGGGAGAGAAAGGGTAAAAGTCAACAGTCCTATTGGAACAGTAACTCCCCACACCAGTGATTCCAACCCAGAACCTGTCCTGGTAAACCCTTGGTGAATTTTGTTTTGTTTTAAGTTGAGTTTATGGACACTACCACTAGATTTCAAAACTGAAGTGTTATATAAATAACCTTGGACAGGGTCAGAGAAGAGTCACTGTGAGAACCACCATGACTGAAGTGTGGGCAAAGGTAGCAATTAATAGACGAAGCAACTGAAATCACTTAGCTTGAGGGAAAGTTTAGGATCAACCCAATAGCACTCTTGAGTGGATGAAAGGTCAGAAGGGCAATGGACCAGTAAGGAAAAGACAGAGTCTTCGAGCCACTCCATTTTAGATTCTCTATTTTTAAAAGGGGTGATAGAATTATTCATAATTTGGTTAAAGTGAAGTTGAGAAACGAAAGGCTTCTAAATACTGTCCGCGGGCTGCACCTCATGCAAAAAGTGCGTGGGAGCCTCTGTACTGACAGCAGTAAAAGATTTAAAAACTGACCATAAGATGTCCTTGGTGGTGCTCAGCTGCACACCTCAAAATGATCAGAGCGGTAAGGTTCATGTTATGTATGTTTTGGCCACACAATAAAAATCCATGGAAGAAAGCTAGAGCTAACACATTTCCAGTTGCTAAATAATGTCACTTTGAGGAAAATTCCTATTTCACCTACTCAAAATACACTACCATGCCTGCTTTTCTGAGACTCTGGTAATATCCTGAGCTTTCCTGCAAAGGCAAAGGGTTCTTCAAAGGAGAAATGGACGCTGTTAGAAGACGGACTTCTGACTTGAATCCAGACACAGAGTGCTTAATGGAAGGGCACTGTCTTCTTGACCACTTCAAAGTATGAGAACTGTATACAGCAGGGGAGCAGTACACCAGTGAAGGGGGTTGGATGGGTTGATGCTGCTTTACACTAGGTAAATAGGTCCGTAAGAAGTGAGTCTAGACACATGAATTCCTGGGGCTTCTTTATTGTCCAGTTCTCCCTCCAGCTCTTCCTTCCTCCACTCCCAAAGTTAGATCTTCCTGCCACTGCACCATCCACCAGTGGGCGACTAACCTGAAAACTGAAACAGCAGGGAGTCTACAGTTTCCCTTCCTTCAACCAGCTGGAAGAGGCAGAAGAAACCCTGGTTTTTACTGCCTGCTTCAAAATAGAGGTGTTCCTTAGTTCCAATCTTCTGAAAAATAAATTTAGATTAAAACAACTCATGATGACTTGTAAGAAACATGAAAGGTTTCCCTCAAAAGAAAATACATGTAAAAATCTTTAAAAAAATTTAAAAGGCCTGAAAATTGTAGTGTCTACTGATTCCTTTTTTATAGTTCTTTTGAGTTAGTTTCCTGGGAGTTGTATCCATGTGCCAGCTCTAAGTAAATACTCATATTTTCTTATGCTCTAGGTATGGCTAGACGGGCCAACGGGTTATTGATAATTCCTGGTATTGTCTCAGAATACCTGTGCCGAACAACAGAAATTTGAGAGCCTAATCTGTTTTGGAGATAATTTTCAGGGCCAGCTGGTCATTTCAAAATGCAAGGTGAGACTGACCGTGCCTTCCACTTACCATTACAGCAGATACCCTAAAATGAATTAAAGAAAAAGGACTTTCTGTTTGGGAAGAATAAGGTCAAAAGCTACCACGATAGCAATTTGCAAGCTGATAAGGAAAATCTTATTTCAGTAAAGGGCACAGACTTTTGAAATGAAGGTTATTGCTGAGAGGAGAAAAGGTATTATTTTCTTTAACGGATGTTATCTAAAGACCAGAACCCAGCTCAATACCTAAAATAAAACTGTCCAAAATTTGGACCCCGGGAAGGTATTGTATAAGGAAGTCCACTTGAAAGAGCAAAAGAACGCCTTTTCCTATTTTTGGTCCCATATCTTGTACCCAGAAAAACATTATGGGGATGGAGGCAAGGAGGGGGAAGAGGGGAAACAAATCCAAGGGGGTGAGGGTTCATTCACTAATGGAGAAAAATGTCTGGATCTGGTCTCTTGTCTGTGAGATTAAAAAGAATCCATTCCAGAAACTAAGAGGACCTTGACCAATGCTACCTTGAAGTCTAGCTCCAGCCCCCTTTTGCAAACTAATAAATGCTAAAAAAACCAAAAAAACAAAGAAAACCTTATTCACTGCTATGGGAGTTAAGGAAAAAACAGATTTTTTGTACCATGCCTCCCGCTTAAAAAGTATAGGCCCATTCAGCTTTAAAAAGGAAGGCAATTCTGACACATGCTACAACATGCATGAACATCATACTATATTAAATAACCGGTCACGGTAGGATTTCACTGTATTCCATGAAGTACCTATTTTAGTAAAAGGCATAGACTTTTACCTGGAACAGTCATTTCGTGGACACAGAGAGTAGAATGGCGTGGTTGCCATCCACCACGGGAGGAGGCGTGGGCCTTACCTGCTTACCAGGCACAGAGTCTCAGTTTGGGAAGATGAAGAAAGTTCTGGAAGCAGGTGGCGGGGATGCCTGCCGAACACTGTGAATGTGCTTAATGCTCCAGGCTGTGCACTTCAAAATGGTTCAAATGGTAAATTTGATGTTATGTGTACTTTATCACAATGTAAAACATTTTTTAAGGAGTGTAGGCCCTCACCCGGTGGCAGATCTCCATGCTGGCTCTTTTCTAGATGTTTTAGTGTGGCGTAATCCATGTCTGGTTCCCAAAACATAGCACAGGACCCATAAATTTGGTTTAGCTCATAGTAAATGTCTTTCGAATTGCAGCTGGGATCCTGACAGTGACTTTTTCCACCGCACCTGCAGTTTGCTGCAAATAGAGGTGCACAATTAATTTTTTCAATTAGCCTTGAGCAAGAGTCGATTAAACCCCTTGATAAAATAACTTCTTGGAAGTTGTTGCATTCTTCCTACTTCCCCACCCTCCTTCCCTCTTGCATGAACACCACATAAAAAGTGACAGTTAGTAATCTTTTTTTCTCCTTAAAGTATTGGTATCAAAGTTGATGGGAACTTCATTTCACCTCTGAAGGCACACAGGCCACACGGCACCCTGGGAACACCCCTCATGCCATGCCACCCCAGGCAACGCCCTATGAAAGAGCTGGCACCTCAGCAGGCACACAGCCAGGCGCTCAGGGGCAAATGGACATTTCCTGGACATCTGTCCCTTACTACGGTTGCTGCTCTGGGGGGAGCACCGAAGAGGAGAGGTGCGGGGAGCACACTGGGAAATAAAGTCCTCAGGACGCCAAGTTCCTCTTTCTATTTCTGCAGTTTTCACTTCCTCTCCCATCAGAAATCCCCACGAGGTGGTGATACTTTCTCCTCTCCCTGCCCTGCCATTTCCCTTTTGCTCCTCCCCTGACACCTCTTCTGGGCTTGTCCCCATCTCTCTGTTGGTAACTTGCTACTTTCTCTGCCTTCACATCTTGAAGCCCATTTCCCAAGTACTGGCGGGCTGTCTCTATACCAAACCCTGCTCTGCTTCCAGTAGTACCCTTCCTACTTGCAATCCTGGCTGTCTACTCCCGGCACTTTTTCACACCACAGACATTGGGAAAGGGAGTCAGGTCTGCCTTCTGGCTGCTTTTCTTTGCCAGCTGCACCAGACATCTGGGGAGAAAGGGAGAGAACTCTCCTCTGCTTGGGAAAGTCTCTGGCGCTCCCTGGCTAGTCAGAGAGGGATTTCACGGGGAGGCTTCACCACCCACTATTTCTTGGAGCTACAGGTTCCCAATGGTGTCTTCTGGAAAAAAAGAAATAGAGCAGGGTTTTCTGGGGCAAGCTGCCTCTGAAACCTAACATGACATCAGGCCTTTTGCTACCTGTCAATCCTATATAACCCTCTAAGACCTGCCTCAGTTGATTTTGTTGAAATGACTCTGACTTGGAACTGAGAACCTTTTCTGTATGTTTTCATTTCAGAATGCTGGCATGGTTAGCCCTCATTCATTCAGGCCCTACTATTCCAGAATGTGTGCTGTTGTGGTGACATGCTAGACTGAAGTGTATTTCTGCCCTTTATACATGAGAGGAGAGTTTGCCCTTTGTAGTGGCTTTAAATTTCCAAACTCATTTTTGCAAGAAACATACTTTTATTTTCTACCTCACCTTCTTTTCCATTTCAAGCCACCATCCTGCAGGATACAACCTCTGCCCTCTTTGAGGTTCTCCCTTCACCATTTTCCAGGCTTGTACCACAGCTCTGGAGTCTTATGTAGTACCAAGGACGTGCGCACCTGGTTCTCTGCTCGTTCACATTACCTGCTGCAAAGATGTCTGCTTGGGGCAGGCCGCTCTTGGCTGATTCAGTGCCATGTTCAGGACCTGGGAATCCTTGCCCAGCTACATGCTGCATGGCCGTTTCCCCCTGGGGTGTCACCTTCTCCTTGCAGTGCAGCTAAGGGGCAGTGCACAGGCCCCCTCAACTCTTAGGATCCCTGCCTTCCCCTGTCTTTCCTCTTCTTCCCAGTCTGACGAATTTCTTTCTAATAGCAGGGAAATCTTGCTTTCACGTTTCTGGCCAAGATATTTTGACTATGCCACTAATCCTCTCCCCAGCCTCCTGCCCTCCATCTTTAAATCAACAGTTCGCCTATAACCAGGAATCCACCACCATCTTTAGGGTTCGGGGCTTTAGAAAAAAAAGCCCAGATTTCTGCTTTCCAGAGCTGCCACTAAAACAGTGAGCACAAAGTCCCACCTGAACAGTAAGATAAAGAGGACCCCAGTTATAACTTCAGGATGTGTTTCTCAGCAATTTCTGAACACATGAATGTGATAGTTGCAAATGACTTCTAGATCTCTCACTGATTAAAGAAAACCCCCCTTTCTGCAAAGTAATTGTCAAGTCTTTATATAAACATATATATGTACAGCAAAAAGTTGTATTTCTCTAAAATTAGTTCAAGTGTTATTCAAACTTTTCTGGAGAAAATTAACAAGGCATTTCTTCGTTTATAGATAATATTCCTCCTATACTTTATGAACACTGAACAAGCCCAAATCTGTCACTTGCTTACTACTGTTTATAACTAAGAAAGTGAAGCAAAAATAATTATGAACATCAAACAGGGTATAGAAAACCTACTTTTACTCTAGGAGAATCATTCTGCTTCCATCCTAAATATCATTCCAAATTCAAAAAAAGGCCTTAATTAGGGTACAGGGCTGGGGCTACGACAGCTTCTCACATCTCATTTACTGATTTATTCAGGTTCTAAGTCAGTTTCCACTTCAGGAACACTTAGAAATAATTTTGTTTTAAAGATATTAATGCACATTTGCATATGAACTTACAGTTTACAGAATCCTCTATCTTTTTGGATCCTCACAATCACTCTAAGTGGCTATGGTTTTCTTTTAAAGGACTTTTAAAATAGTAGTTGCAGCTGACATTTGCCTACAGATAGAACACTCAGCCAAGAGCTTACTTAATGGGGGGATTCCCACCTAGGTCTCAGGAGCTGCGCAAAAGATGCCTGCCCATCTACATATTGGAATCATCATACCTCCTCCAATTTTTTTATTTTTGTGGAAATCTGTGGCTAGCATTGCTTTTAGTGTACTACGTGCTGAGAAATACTCAAGGGGTTCTGAAAATGTACTAAGAAAAGGATCATAAAATGGATCAGTGGGAAAAAGGAAATCATAATTTTTATTTATCCTTTATATGTATAACACATATCACAACCAAAATTGCAAATAGTAAGTGTTCCTGTAGTGTTTACAACCCAGAAAGTATTTGGAACCAGAGAGAGTGAGAGAGTAAGCAGGAGAGATAAAGGTAGGGCCTTAGAAATCTTGGCTTTCTATGGGAATTTCCTTCCTACCCTCAGGGAGATAAAAGATGACAACAGAAAACGGGAGGGCTAGAGGTAAACCCTCTCACAAAATAAGCAATTCACACACACACACATGCAGACCACTAAATGATTCTAAGAGCTCTTCCTTTCTTTTTCTTCCTCCAAAATTTAAGTGGCAGACTTTTTTCTATTACACTGCATTTAAAGGGTAAGCTTATGCCATCATTTGAGAAGTTACTCAAATCACAAACCAGAGTCACCTTTCACCCCGATCAGACATCTTCCTTAGCCCCCAACCCACACCTCCATTCCATCCAAGCAGTCATTAGGGCTTCCCTGGTCAGCCTGTAAAGTAGGCTTACAATTTGTCTACTTTTGTCCTTCCTCTGCCCTAATCCACTCCCACACACACACTTCTTACCTGGGCTATTAGAGCAAACACACCCCGTCTCCCCACCCCATCTCCCCACCCCATCTCCCCACCCCGTCTCCCCACCCCGTCTCCCCACCCCGTCTCCCCACCCCGTCTTGCGCTTGCTCCACACTCCTTCCCAGCAGCCTCCCAAACGGGACCTGCACCCACACAGGACACAGGGTGAGCCGACAGGCTGCGGGAAGAAAATCTCAAGACTTCCACTTGTCCTATCCTTTACAATGACTATTTTTCTGTATTTTACATAATAATATATAATAATAAACATACCTGCTATCAGCATGCAGGTTTAAAAATGGTTTATTGGTAGAGGTACCCAATTTAAGACATTTAGTGGCCATTCTCTATACAGCAGGCAGAGCAATGTTTAAAACTACAAATCTGATCATGTTAATTCTTTTGCTTAAATGGTTTCATATTGTCCACAGAGTCTAAATTCTGAGACAGTTCCTACAAACCCTGAAGATCTTTCTAAGTCCTCTGGCCCCCCATAACCTACTCCCTCTTCTGGGCATGCAGCTAAACTCTAGCTCACTGACTCTCCCCTCCTTCAAAGCTAGGTTTTTCTCCTGGGAAATCTTCATACACCTTGTTCCCTCTCCCTCTGGGATGATTTTAATGTTGTTTTCTTCCCTGACGCCCTGCCCTGAACACCGTCCCACTCTAATCCAAAAAGTCCCTGGGTGAAACTCTTAGCCCCCTGCATTTTCAATCATGGTACGTACTACAGTTACTGTTATACGTGCACAGTTTTTGTTCAGTATCTGCCATACTAGGCCATAATCTTCATGAGAATTTGTTTAACCACTGTAACCTGAAGCACCAAGAGTGCCCAATAAATATTTGTTCAGTGCAAGAATGAATTAAAGTACCAATAGCCACCCCAACACTTACTTCTTAAGAGTTAAGAAGCCTGGAAGGATCCTCGGCTCACCACCCCATGGACTCTCTGGCCTGTTGTGTTCATCTGCCTTGGTCCAGAACACCTTGTCTTTAAGACTCAGCCTCAGTTGACCACCTGCTTCTATGAGGGCTTTTGTGATGCCCCAGACATTCACTCTCACCTGTATTCTTCAGCATCCTCTGAAAAGCTTTATTACAGCACTTACTGCTATGTAACCAACTATTTCCATTTCTGTTTCTGCACTAAGATTGATTATCTTCAGGACTTGGACCTCGTCATTCATCTTTATGAATGGTATAAAGAAGGCATTTCGTAAGTGACTGGAGATCTCTGGTGTTCCAAGAATTTCTTTTGTAGAAAAAAAAAAGCTTCGGCTTGCTTCATTTCCATAATTCTCAAAAAGTTACAACTACCCCTTAGAATAAGGCAAACACTCTGGGTGCAGTATCTTCATAAGCCTTATTGTGATATATTAAATGCTTATACCATACCCTTCTAGAGAATTGGCTTTGTTAAGGAGGTAGAAAGAATTAACACCCTGCCTAGTTCTGCTTTTTCCTTCTCCCTCTCACAGAAATTAATTTAAAAGAGAGGATAACTCAGGGGCTGAGAATAAGCCTGGAATAAGTAGTATAGAGTACATGGAAGTTGCTTTTGTCCACATACATAAAAACAACATAAGAAACAGAAGAAAAAGGAAAGACAGCCTGATGTTCTTTGTGGTAATTAAATAAAACAGAAACATAAGAAAGGTAAAAACATGCTTTCTTGGGATATATTACAGGATGAATTTAAAACAGGGCAGGTAGTTGTTTTTCTTATTAGGACAGCGACCTCATACAGATCATTTATCATGTATATTCATACCTCTTCCTCCCTGAACAACTTTTGTCACAATCCCATTTAGTTGATCCATATCGTACCTACCAGATTCTAAACACAGGAGATTCTTGATCTTAGCCCTTGAGCTGTTTAACTTTTAAACTTGGATCCTAATAAGGGTTCAACTTGCTCACTTCAGTACCAAGAGCTGCTGTGGAACAGTTAACCATACATGGGCAGAGAAACCTCCCAGGAGGGAAGAGGGGAGGGAGCGCGTCACGTCAGCACAGCAGTTACATAACCACAAGGGGGGCGCTACAAAGGGAAAGGCTCTTTCTGCCTTCCTTAAAAACACTGAATTCTAAAATGTCTAAAAGACACCTAACAAACACATCTGAGTTGCTGGAGTTAGTAGCTCATATATAATTAGACCCAGAATATCAATTCAATCTGATGGGTTTATGTGGCTGATATTTTATTATAACTTTAGATACTTGGTGTTGTCCAGAGACAGAGAAATATAGGTGGAGTGTGTTTCAGTAATGGAATAAATGTCATTTCCTTTTTCACTGACCATGAGTTATAAATGTTGACCTGTAGACAGTCCCCAAACAGGCTGCATTCCAACAGTTCATTTCTAAGTCAGTTGTTAGAACATAGTTTCCCATAGAAACAATTTTAGATGTGACGTGGCTTAGATTTCCAGATATGGCCAAAGAAGCTCATTTACCCATAAGAAATTTTACTAAATACCTGGACCACCATGTATAACAATGCTTTTCTATAGAAAAATGTTTCCTGACTTCCTAGTTAGGATTCCTTAACTCATCCTCCCTTGTCTCGGGGGTGGAGAGTGCCCTGAATGTAGAAGTGGGTTGGAGGTGGCTGTAGTGAAGGGGGACAGGATGTCAGGAAATGCAAATGTGTGAGCAGCAGCAGGAAGGACTTCATGGTGAGAGTGAGGTCTGGTGACGTCCAGGCCCTAGGTCACGGCCATTGCTTTTGCATTGAAGAGTATTTGATTTTCTCCTGGCAAGAACTTCTTCAAGGTTCAGAATGATATAACTACCTTCCATGGAGCACATACTCTGTGTTACAGCACAGTGTTAACTGCTGTGTTCACATTATTTCACTTAATTCTCCTAACAAACTCAGCATCTGTTAGGCCAAAAGTTTTACCTGCATTGAAGAAAAAGTGCATGAAGGTATAAGGTTATTAAGAAACTTGCCTAAATTAATAGTTAGAGCCAGCACTTGAACCCAAGCTTGTATGACTCCAAGTCCACTATTCCATACCATTTTCCAAAGACTTAGGGAACTCTTCCAACAGCTTATTGTTGAACATTTTCTATTTAACCATTTTAATTAAAGCAGTAATTATCCCCCTGAACCAATGGATTGGATTAATTTATTTAAGAAATATTAACTGCTTTCTATGTGGATGATGCAAGGAGATATGTACTGGAAATCTAGTGGATGCAAGACACGCAAACATTTAGGTAACTTTGTAGAGCAGTAAACGACCAGTGCCACGTGAACTGACTTACCTTGTTACATACAGCAACAACTTACGGGAGGTCATTGTGAGCTGGTATTATCACAGAAGGAGGCCTCATGAAGGATGCTGCACATGAGCTGGAACTTGAAGAAATGGGTCTAGATTAAGGGCATGTCTAATGAATGACTCAGGTGACCAAAATTTACATGCTAACAATTCTTTGATTGAGACAAGACTTTCTTGATTTGTTTCATGTTGTAGAGAAGTGGAAAATATGATTGGAAAAGTTGGGGCCAGAAGGTACAGAAATCTCTAGGATTTTTTTGTTGTAATTTAAATGTTTGAAAAAGTAATATATAATTCAAAAGCAAAATTTATGAAAAGGAACACAGGAAAACTCCTTCCCTCTCACATAGGTAACCACTGTCAATGTTTCCTGTGCACCCTTTCACATTTTTTGTGTGCATATACAAGCAATAATATATATACTATTTTCCCCCTTTATTAAAAGTAGTAAATGGCCTGTAGACATTTCAAATAGCAATAATCTACTTATATTTATGTATTTTCTTAGTATTTAAAATAACTATGTTTACTTATTAATATAATGGTGTTTCCCACTGTGGATTTATTAAACAAATATCAAGAGTTGGGATCCAGAGTAGGGACAGTAATATCCACAGGTGGATTCATCCAGGGTCAACTTTATATCTACGGCTCTAAACCTTAAAAAGTGGGTGAGGTGGAAGTGCCTCTTCAGCGTTACTGTAAACCTTGTACACTCCTCTCCTTGGCTTCATAGTTTTAAATTACCTGTTTATGTGTCTGCCTCATTCACTTGATTAGCATTCTTAGAGGCAAGGGCTACAGAACTCACCTATAGAACTCACCAACATCTAACATAATGCCTGGCAAATAGGATTATTAATGCTCAAATGAATGGAGGAGGGACGTTGAATGAATGTGAATAACCTGTTCAGTAACATGAACAACTTAGCTGAACCCAAGGTATTAGAATCTAAGGCAAACGATGGTACTTTATTCCATCTGGCAATATTCGATGAAACACTGTAAAGATGTGTTAAGAAAGATCAGGCAGTGGAGAGGAATTGTGAAGAACTGGAAGGAAGAAGAGAAAAATGAAGAGGTCATTCACTCCAAGTCTTGGAGCAACCAGAAGGGAGTGAAATCATGGGCAGTGGTGGAGAGCTTGGCCTAAACAAGAAGTATGGGTGTGAAAATAATTGTTATGTATGAGGATCGGGGAGTTGAGATTATGTATGAAGGGCTCAGATTAAAGAAGAAACAATTTTTAATAGAGAAAATAGAGGAAAGTGGGGTTTTGAGCAGAGAGGCCTGGGAGGCAAATGTTTGAAATAGTTGTAGGGACTGAGAAGAAAGTCTGATTGAAAGTAACAGCTGCCTTATAGCCTTTCTGGAATACAGCCAATTAAACTTTAAGTAAAAGCGTTGATAAGCAATGCTGAGAATCTGTTACATGAAGTTGTAATTCTTTTGTGTCAAATACTGTGTGAGGTGCTCTGGGCCTACAAATATGAAAAATCAACATGCCGTCAAGGAGCTTTTGTCTAGTAGGGAGAAAGTCAACCAACCCTTCAAAATATATTTGGTCCCAACATTACCACCTTACTATTAAAATGATCTTGCAACATAGTTAACATTGCAATATAATATGGCTGTTAGTGCTTCTAAATATTCTGTCCCTGTATGAGAAAAGTCAAGCATCTTAGGCACTTTCAGTTATGACTGTGAAAAATAATTTTGATATCAAGGTACTTTATTCCCTGAGGCTGGGCTACTTCAAATGGTGACACAGTTCCAAAAAAAAAGTTACCTTTCTGAATCCACTAATGGAATTGTTGTTATTAAAAATATGTCTGTTAAAAACAAACAAACAAATAGGCCATTTCAATCCCCGTAGATACAAACTGATTTTATTAGGGTACCTAAAGGTAAAATATTTGTTCCAGTTGATCTAAGAATCAAACCAAATGTGCTTTGCTAAGCAAGTTAAACTTAGGTGTGGATCCCCCGAGCTCCCATAACACAGGAAACAAATGTAAGCAAGATGTACATTTACTTAAACATGGTAACAACCACAACTGGACAAAAAAATATCACACATCTGTAATTCAGATCATGTAAATTCAGTTTAAATGTGCAAAAAGTTCACATAGTTACTTTGCAGAATGTTATGAGAAAAATGATGCCTTCCAAGTTCAGGTTTGCAAAATAATTCACCCTTTAGGCATCAAATCCAGCCTCTAAATTGGTAAGGTATATTTCAAAGAGGTTTTTCAGAAAGATTTGGGCTTTAACTTTTAAAAGCCAATCAACTTACAGACACATGAATGGCAGTTACAGATTTTCTTTCATTAATACATCCCAGCTAAAAGGCAAGAGTTTTTACAAATCTGTTTTTGATATTAGATTCCCAGCTCATTTTATATAAATCTTTTAAGTAAAAAATTACAGTTCATTTCTGAAAACCCATTAAAAAAAAGGCATTTAAAAAAGTCTTCAAAGCCATTTCCCTTCCTTTCTTTTCTATAAAATTCAGTCCTGCGTTAAGAGGGACTCTTCTTTCTTTCTGTCAAGGAATTCATCCTTAGAATTCCCACAAATGTGCAAACAGATATGTTTGTAAATGTTCTTTGAAAATACTATCTGAAATAGCATGAAACTGAAAACAAATCAAATGTCCATGAATCTTAGCATATCCTTATGAAGAAATATTGCATAGAAAGGAAAACAAACTTTTTGAACAAAATTTTCAAACTTTTAAATGGAAAACAAGTGTTGATCCATATGTACAGAATGATATAATTTTTGTTTTTATTCTTGTTTAAAATTATAGTTGTGTAACTTTAGAGACCAGATAGTCCCAATGTTACATAAATTGTTTCAGAGAAAATGAAGGAAAACTTCCATGCTTTTTTAAAAAGCAAGTATAACATTGACACCCAAATATGTAGATAGCACATACAATTATTGACCAGTATTATTTATGAATACTGATGCAAAAATTCTAAATAAAATGTTAGCAAATAGACTCTAACATCACATTAAGAAAATAATTCGCCATGACTAAGTAGGTTAAAACCAGGAATGCATGGATGGTTGAACATTACGAAATATATTAGCATCATTCACCTTTTAATAAATTTAAAAAGATCATATGCTTATCCCCACAGATGCAGGAAAAGCCATTGACAAATTTAACATTACACAAATACTTGAGAAAATAGAACTAGAGGAATACTTATTAACATTAAATTATACAAAATAAAAAAAAACAGCATTTTAGTTATCGCAGAAATACTAAAGGCATTCCTAAGTTAGAAACATGACAAAGATGTTCTGTCTCCACTTGTTTTATGAGTACCTGCCAGTGGAATTAGAGGAAACAATTGGAAGCATAAGAATTAGAAAAGAATTGAAATTATGTTTATTTGAAGATGATATGATAGGGTACCTGGAAAACTTCAGAGAATTAATTATAAAACAAACACGGAAAAGAATTTAGCAAGATAGCAGGATATAACATTATTATGAAAAACCAATAGCCTTTAGATAAATAACCAGTTAGAAAATTAGATGGAAAACTCCATTTATTATGGCAACAAAAAAGGTAAGATACTTAAGAATACACACTAAAATGTGCATTTTGAAACAGGCCCAGAGATCCTACTGTGTCAGTATCCACTACTGCTCTCCTATATTACTTTACAAATATTTTATTGGTAAACTGTAGAATTTAAAGACATCTTCAAAGAGTTAATATTTATGTCTTTTTGGATTAATGTGTAATACCTTGAAAAGAGCATTGATTCAGCATAGTCATGAAAAGTCAATAAAAATCTATCATAAAAAAAAGAATACAAACTTAAGAAATGTGGAAAATCTATGTGAAGAAAACTATAAACTGGAAAAACACAAAAGTATGCTTGAGCAAATGGAAAAATATCCCTTGTTCTTGAAAAATGATGTTTCATCATCACTGAGGTAACAGTTTTCCCTATGTTTCTTTATAGATTTAATATAACCTCAATTAAAAAATACAGCCCCATCAAGTGGGATTCATCCCAGGGATGCAAGGATGGTACAACATTCGAAAATCCATCAACATCATCTACCACATCAATAAAAAGAAGAACAAAAACCACATGATCATCTCCATAAATGCTGAAAAAGCATTTGACAAAATTCACCACCCATTCATAATAAAAACTCTCAACAAAATGGGTATAGAGAGCAAGGACGTCAACATCATAAAGGCCATATATGACAAACCCACAGCTAAAATCATACTTAACAGCGAAAAGCTGAAAGCTTTTCATCTAAGATAGGGAACAAGACAGGGATACCCACTCTCTCCACTGTTATTCAACATAGTACTGGAGGTCCTAGTCACGGCAATCAGACAAAACAAAGAAATACAAGGCATCCAGATTGGTAAAGAAGTCAAATTGTAACTGTTTGCAGATGACATGATATTGTACATAAAAAACCCTAAAGACTCCACTCCAAAACTACTAGAACTAATAATATCTGAATTCAGCAAAGCTGCAGGATAAAAAATTAACACACAGAAGGGTGTTGCTTTCCCATACACTAATGATGAACTAACAGAAAGAGAAATCAGAAAAATAATTCCATTCACAATTGCATCAAAAAGAATAAAATACCTAGGAATAAACCTATCGAAGGAAGTGAAAGACCTATACTCTGAAAACTACAAGACACTCCTAAGAGTAATTAAAGAGGACACTAACAAATGGAAATTCATCCCATGCTCTTGGCTAGGAAGAATAAATATTGTCAAAATGGCTATACTACCTAAAGCAATCTACAGATTCAACGCAATCCCTATCAAAATACCAACAGCATTCTTCAATGAACTGGAACAAATAATTCTAAAATTCATACGGAACCACAAAAGACCCGGAATAGCGAAAGCAATCCCGAGAAGGAGGAATAAAACAGGGGGAATTATGCTCCCTGACTTCAAGCTCTACTACAAAGCCACAGTAATCAAGACAATTTGGTATTGGCACAAAAACAGACCCACAGACCAGTGGAACACAATAGAATATCCAAACATTAACCCAAATATATATGGTCAATTAATATATGATAAAGGAGCTTTGGATATACAACGGGGAGATGACGGCCTCTTCAGCAGCTGGTGTTGGCAAAACTGGACAGCTACATGTAAGAGAATGAAACTGGATTACTGTCTAACCCCATACACAAAAGTCAACTCAAAATGGATCAGAGACCTGAATGTAAGTCATGAAACCATAAAACTCTTAGAAAAAACATAGGCAAGGAGACCTCCGGGAAGATGGCGGTGTGAGCAGGGCGGCAGAAATCTCCTCCCAAAACTATACAAATCTATGAAAATACAGCAAACACAACTACTCCTAAAAGAGAAATCAGAGCACACAGGAAAGTGCACAGCAAGCAGCCACACCTGGGAGGACTCAGCACCCCACGAGGCGGGTAAGATACAGAGCCGCGACCCGGCGGCACCCGAACACTCACCCAGCCCGCCCGCCAGGGGGAGGAGACGATTCGGAGCCGGGAGGGAGTGGAAGAGCAGGTCCGCGAAATAACCAGCCCCGGTGGTCTGCGGCGGGAGCGCCGACACACATCGTGTGGTGCATCGGAATTTGGAGAGGCAGAAGGTGCAGGTTTTGAGCCGGGAAGGCGCCGGGACCGTGCAGCCAGCGCCCAGGGACAAGAGAAAAGGTTGCGCCATTTGTAGCGGTCTCGGAGAGGCGGGGGGTGCCCAGCGAGGGAACACCATCGCCCCAGCGGGCTCAGCCCTGCAGGCTGGAAGTCCTGGGGAACTTTGGTACCCTTCGCTGGTGACTGAGATAAGGGAGCAGCCACGCTGGAACGTTATACAGAAAACAATAGCGTCCCATTCATTCCTGCCCCGCCCAGACCTACAAAAAAGCGGCTCGGCCGTGGCTGCGAATTAGTGGAGCAACAGTGACACCTACAGCACGCTTAGAGAATCCACTCCAGGTGGGCTTTTTTTTTTTGCTCGTTTGTTTAATTCCTTGCCCCCCCCATTCTTTTTTTCTCGTCTGTTTTATTTCTTGCCCTTTTTTTCACCTTCCTTTTCTTTCATTTCTTTCTTTCTTCTTTTTTTTTTTGGCTTGCTTGTTTTTTTTGGTGGTGCTTTTTTTTACTTTTCTTTTTAAACCTTAAAGAGCCCAGCTGACATATGTGGCACCTACCAGCAAACACTCCTGGCAACATGACAAGACAGAAGAATATGATACAGACAAAAATCACCAAGATCCAGACCCCCTCTGAGAAGGAATCTGAAGGGATGGAAATGCAGCATCTTCCTGAAAAGGAATTCAGAATGAAAGTCATAACCATGCTGATGGATCTACAGAGAAATATGCAAGAGCTAAGGGAGGAAGTGAGGGAAGTCAGGAAAGATAATGCAGAAATGAGACAAGCCATCGACGGGCTCAGCAGCAGACTGGACAAGATACAAGAAACTGTTAATGCAATAGAAATCAGAGAACAGGAACACAGAGCAGCTGAGGCAGAGAGAGATAAAAGGATCGCTAGGAATGAAAGAATATTAAGAGAACTGTGTGACCAATCCAAACGGAACAATATTCGCATTATAGGAGTACCGGAGGAAGAACAGAGAGAAAAAGGGATAGAAAGTGTCTTTGAAGAAATAATTGCTGAAAACTTCCCCATAATGGGGAAGGAAATAGTCTCACAGTACATGGAAGCCCACAGATCTCCTAACACAAGGGACCACAGGAAGACACCACCAAGACACATAATAATTAAAATGGCAAAGATCAAAGATAAGGACAGAGTATTAAAGGCAGCTAGAGAAAGAAAAAAAGATCACCTTGAAAGGAAAACCCATCAGACTAACATCAGACTTCTCAACAGAAACGTTACAGGCTAGAAGAGAATGGCATGATATATTTAATGCAATGAAAGAGAAGGGCCTCGAACCAAGAATACTGTATCCAGCACGATTATCATTTAAATAGGACAGCGGGATTAAACAATTTTCAGACAAGCAAAAGCTGAGTGAATTTGCCTCCCATAAACCACCTCTACAGGACATCTTAAAGGAATTGCTCTAGAGGGAAGCACTCCTAAGGCTGAAAAGCTGTCACCAGAGAAAATAAAATCATAGCAAAGAAAGCAGACTATCCAAAACTAACTAAAGGCAAAGAATAAAACACCTAGTATATAAAGAATGGAGGAGGAAGAATAAGAAGGGAGAGAAATAAAGAAATATCAGACTGTGTTTACAATAACTTAACAAGAAAGTTAAGTTAGATTGTTAGATAGTAAAGAAGCAACCCTTGAACCTTTGGTAACCACGAATCTAAAGCCAGCAAAGGCAATAAGTACATATCTTTCGATAATCACCCTAAACGTAAATGGACTGAATGCAGCAATCAAAAGACACAGAGTAACAGAATGGATAAAAAAGCAAGACCCATCTATATGCTGCCTACAAGAAACTCACCTCAAATGCAAAGATATCCCCAGATTAAAAGGGAAGGGATGGAAAAAGATATTTCATGCAAATAACAAGGAGAAAAAAGCAGGTGCTTCAGTACTTGTATCAGACAAAATAGACTTCAAAACAAAGAAAGTAGCAAGAGATAAAGAAGGACATTACATAATGATAAAAGGGTCAATCCAACAAGAGGATATAACCATTTTAAATATATATGCACCCAACACAGGGGCGCCGGCATTTGTGAAACAAATACTAACAGAATGAAAGGAAGAAATAGACAGCAATGCATTCATCTTAGGTGACTTCAACACACCACTCACTCCAAGGGATAGGTCAACAAGACAGAAAATAAGTGACACAGAGGCACTGAACAACACACTAGAACAGATGGACCTAACAGACATCTACAGAACTCTACACCCAAAAGCAACAGGATACACATTCTTCTCAGGTGCACATGGAACATTTTCCAGAATACACCACATACTAGGCCACAAAAAGAACCTCAGTAAAATAGAAAACATTGAAATTCTACCAACCAACTTCTCGGATCATAAAGGTATTAAACTAGAATTAAACTTTAGAAAGAAAACAAAAAGGCTCACAAATACATGGAGACTTAACAACATTCTCATAACTAATCAATGGGTCAATGACCAAATCAAAACAGATATCAAAGAGTATATGGAGACTAATGACAACAACAACACAAAGCCACAGCTACTATGGGACGCAGCAAAGGCAGTTCTAAGAGGAAAGTATATTGCAATCCAGGCCTATCTAAAGAAAGAAGAACATTCCCAAATGAATAGTCTAAAGACACAATTACTGAAATTGGAAAAAGAAGAACAAATGAGGCCCAAAGTCACCAGAAGGAGGGACATAATAAAGATCAAAGAAGAAATAAATAAAATTGAGAAGAACAAAACAATAGAAAAAATCAATGAAACCAAGAGCTGGTTATGGGAAAAAAAAAACAAAATAGATAAACCCCTAGCCAGACTTATTAAGAGAAAAAGAGAATCTACACACATAAACAGAATCAGAAATGAGAAAAGAAAAATCACGATGGATCCCACGGAAATACAAAGAATTATAAGAGAATATTATGAGAATCTATATGCTAACAAGCTGGAAAACCTAGAAGAAATGGACAACTTTTTAGAAAAATACAACCTTCCAAAACTGACCAAACAAGAAACAGAAAAACTAAACAGACCAATCACCAGCAATGAAATTGAAGCGGTAATCAAAAAACTACCCAAAAACAAAACCCCCGGACCAGATGGATTCACCTCTGAATTCTACCAGACATATAGAGAAGAAATAACAGCCATTCTCCTTAAAGTTTTCAAAAAAATAGAAGAGGAGGGAATACTTACAAACTCATTCTATGAAGCCAGCATCACTCTAATACCAAAACCGGGCAAACCTCACCAAAAGAGAAAACTATACACCAATATCCCTGATGAAGGTGGATGCAAAAATACTCAACAGAATATTAGCAAAACGAATTCAAAAATACATAAAGAGGATCATACACCATGATCACGTGGGATTCATCCCAGGGATGCAAGGATGGTACAACATTCGAAAATCCATCAACATCATCCACCACATCAAAAAAAAGAACAAAAACCACATGATCATCTCCATAGATGCTGAAAAAGCATTTGACAAAATTCAGCATCCATTCATGATTAAAACTCTCAACAAAATGGGTATAGAGGGCAAGTACCTCAACATCATAAAGGCCATATATGACAAACCCACAGCTAACATCATACTTAACGGCCAGAAGCTGAAAGCTTTTCATTTAAGATCGGGAACAAGACAGGGATGCCCACTCTCTCCACTGTTATTCAACATAGTACTGGAGGTCCTAGCCACGGCAATCAGACAAAACAAAGACATACAAGGCATCCAGATTGGTAAAGAAGAATTCAAATTGTCACTATTTGAAGATGACATGATATTGTACATAAAAAACCCTAAAGACTCCACTCCAAAACTACTAGAACTAATATCCGAATTCAGCAAAGTTGCAGGATACAAAATTAACACACAGAAATCTGTTGCTTTCCTATACACTAAAGATGAACTAACAGAAAGAGAAACCAAAAAAACAATTCCATTCACAAGTGCATCAAAAAGAATAAAATGCCCAGGAATAAACCTAACGAAGGAAGTGAAAGAAGTGTACCCTGAAAACTACAAGACATTCCTAAGATAAATTAAAGAGGACACTAACAAATGGAAATGCATCCCATGCTCTTGGCTAGGTAGAATAAATATTGTCAAAATGGCTAAACTACCCAAAGCAATCTACAGATTCAATGCAATCCCTATCAAAATACCAACAGCTCTCTTCAATGAACTGGAACAAATAATTCTAAAATTCATATGGAACCACAAAAGACCCCGAATAGCCAAAGCAATCCTGAGAAGGAGGAATAAAACGGGGAATTACGTTCCCTGACTTCAAGCTATACTACAAAGCCACAGTAATCAAGACAATTTGGTACTGGCACAAAAACAGACCCACAGATCAGTGGAATAGAATAGAAAATCCAAACATTAACCCAAACACATACAGTCAATTAATATTTGATAAGGGAGCCTTGGATATACATTTGGGAGATGACGGCCTCTTCAGCAGCTGGTGTTGGAAAAACTGGACAGCTACATGTAAGAGAATGAAATTGTACTACTGTCTAACCCCATACACAAAGTTAAACTCAAAGTGGATCAAAGACCTGAATGTAATTCATGAAACTATAAAACTCTTAGAAAAAAATATAGGCACAAAGCTCTTGGACATAAACATGAGCGACTTCTTCATGAACGTATCTCCCCGAGCAAGGGAAACAAAAGCAAAAATGAACAAGTGGGACTATAAGAAGCTGAAAAGCTTCTGTACAGCAAAGGACACCATCAGTAGAACAAAAAGACTTCCTACAGTATGGGAGAATATATTCATAAATGTCGTATCCGATAAGGGGTTGACATCCAAAATATATAATAAACTCACGCACCTCAACAAACGAAGAGCAAATAATCCAATTAAGAAATGGGCAGAGGACATGAATAGACACTTCTCCAAAGAAGAAATTCAGATGGCCAATAGGCACATGAAAAGATGCTCCACATCACTAATCATCAGAGAAATGCAGATTAAAACCACAATGAGATACCACCTCACACCAGTGAGGATGGCCAACATCCAAAACACAAACAACAACAAATGTTGGGGAGGATGTGGAGAAAAGGGAACCCTCGTACACTGCTGGTGGGACTGAAAATTAGTTCAACCATTGTGGAAAGCAGTATGAAGGTTCCTAAAAAAACTCAAAATAGAAATACCATTTGACCCAGGAATTCCACTCCTAGGAATTTACCCTAAGAATGCAGCAGCCCAGTTTGAAAAAGACACATGCACCCCTATTTTTATCGCAGCACTTTTTACAATAGCCAAGAAATGGAAGCAACCTAAGTGTCCATCAGTAGATGAATGGATAAAGAAGATGTGGTACATATACACAATGGAATATTATTCAGCCATAAGAAGAAAACAAATCCTACCATTTGCAACAACATGGATGGAGCTAGAGGGTATTATGCTCAGTGAAATAAGCGAAGCTCAAAAAGACAAGTACCAAATGATTTTACTCATATGTGGAGTGTAAGAACTAAGAAAAAAAAAAACTGAAGGAACAAAACAGCAGGAGACTCACAGAACCCAAGAACGGACTAATAGTTACCAAAGGGAAAGGGACTGGGGAGGATGGGTGGGAAGGGAGGGGCAAGGGGAAGAAGGGACATTACGATTAGCAGATGTAATGTTGGGGGGGCACGGGGAGGGCTATACAACCCAGAGAAGACAAGTAGTGATTCTATAGCATCTCACTACGCTGATGGACAGTGACTGTATTGGGGTTGGGGGGGTACCTGATGAAGGGGGTAGTGTAATCACCATAATGTTACTCATTTAGTTGTAGATTAATGATATAAAAATAAACTTATAAAAAAAAACATAGGCAAAAATCTCTTGGACATAAACATGAGCGACTTCTTCATGAACATATCTCCCCGGGCAAGGGAAACAAAAGCAAAAATGAACAAGTGGGACTATATCAAGCTGAAAAGCTTCTGTACAGCAAAAGACACCATCAGTAGAACAAAAAGACATCCTACAGTATGGAAGAATATATTCATAAATGATGTATCCAATAAGGGGTTGACATCCAAAATATATAAAGAACTCACGCACCTCAACAAACAAAAAGGAAATAATCCAATTAAGAAATGGGCAGAGGACATGAATAGACAATTCTCTAAAGAAGAAATTCAGATGGCCAACAGGCACATGAAAAGATGCTCCACATCGCTAATCATCAGAGAAGTACAAATTAGAACCACAATGAGATATCACCTCACACCAGTGAGGATGGCCAACATCCAAAACACAAACAACAACAAATGTTGGCGAGGATGTGGAGAAAAGAGAACCCTCCTACACTGCTGGTGGGAATGCAAATTAGTTCAACCATTGTGGAAAGCAGTATGGAGATTCCTCAAAATAGAAATACCATTTGACCAGGAATTCCACTCCTAGGAATTTACCCTAAAAATGTAGCAGCGCAGTTTGAAAAAGACATATGCACCCCTATGTTTATCGCAGCACTATTTACAATGGCCAAGTAATGGAAGCAACCTAAGTGTCCATCAGTAGAAGAATGGATAAAGAAGATGTGGTACAGATACACAGTGGAATATTATTCACCATAAGAAGAAAACAAATCCTACCATTTGCAACACCATGGATGGAGCTAGAGGGTATTATGCTGAGTGAAATAAGCCGAGCCGAAAAAGACAAATATCAAATGATTTTAGTCATAGGTGGAGTATAAGAAGAAAGAAAAAAACTGAAGGAACAAAACAGCAGCAGACTCACAGAATCCAAGAACGGACTAATAGTTACCAAAGGGAAAGGGACTGGGGAGGATGGGTGGGAAGGGAGGGACAAGGGGGAAAAAGGGGCATTACAATTAGCAGATGTAATGTTGGGGGGCACGGGGAGGGCTGTACAAATGAGAGAAGACAAGTAGTGACTCTTTAGCATCTCTCTCCGGTGATGGACAGTGACTGTAATGGGGTTGCTGGGGGTGGACCTGATGAAGGTGGTAGTTTAATAACCATAATATTGCACATGTAATTGTAGATTAATGATACCAAAACAAATTATTAAAAAAAAATACAGCCCCAGGATTTTTTTCCTGGAATTTGAAAAGTTGAAACTAAGGCTTGATCTCAAGTCAGTTTGTCAATTGTAACAAAACTGTGACTTAAAGAAGAACGTTGTATGTTGGCATCCCTTGAAGAAATTAATTCACTACCTTGGAGCCTGTCCTACTCACTTCTACCTGATTTACTGCCATGTGGAACAAGGACTTAGGGCTGCTAACTCATCCAGTTTCCAAAAGGGGGGGAAAAGGCAAGACGAAATCTCAATTTGCACGTGACATTTTCCATGTGAATATGTTGGCAACTAATTTATTTTAAAATAAAACACAGTTTGGGCAAAATAAAATATACCTTGCGGGTTTTATCTAGGCCACAGACAGGCTGTCAGTTTTTGATCTCTTGGAGGTTGGCAAACTTTCTGTAAAGGATCAGATAGTAAATATTTTAGGCTTTGCAGGCCACATACAGCTTCGGTCGCATATTCCTGTCTATTTTTACATCATTAAAAAATGTAAAAAGGCATTTTTAGCTCAAGGGCTATAAAAAACAAGTCAGATTTGGCTCTTAGGATGGGTAGCTTGCCAATCTTGGTAGAAGATCATAAACCTTGAGATTCAACAACAAGTACATCCAAAGACAGCCACATTACCTGACTTAAATCTCTCATGATTAAAAAAAAAAAAAGCTGGCCCAAGTATGATGTATATATAAATTCCTGCAATAGGCCATTTCAAAATGCAGTCCTCTTGGCACATAGAAAACATTCAGGAAGCATACAATGAAAGGGAGTTTATGCATAATTTTAAGACACCTTACCACCATCTGTCACATTTTAACTGCTCTTACAAATGATGCCATTTTAGCTGAAGAATGTTTTCTATTTTACTCCAATCGTACCTTCAACAATCACTGTTATCAAGTTTACACTTTAGACTTTTCTGCTCAAGAATTATCAGGATGGTTCTTGCTTCTTGGCTGCCAGCTATACTTATTTCCTTTTCTAATCCCTTAAAGGGAATCACATTTGATAAAGTTAAGGATAATAGTATCTATTTCTGAGACAGTCCAAGAACTTTATAATCACATTAGGCTAATGATGTGGCAAATATCAGAGGAAAAGTCATATCCAATTCATCTTCATGGATTGTTCTGGTCCTGCCCAAACCTCAGAAGGGCCATGTCAGTGATCTCATCTGGCTCTGAACAACTGAGAAAGTTACTAGGAGACTAAAATCTCATTCCTAGAATCCTTTAAAAATAGGACTGATACTGAAATTAAAAAAAAAATACACATGAAGAAGGCTGATATGACAGACACTTATTCTCAAATACCTTTTAAACTACACAATTCATTAAAATTATATTGGAAGTATCAATTATAACACTATTTATGAACCAAATTTGATCCTGAAATCACTAGTAATTTGATTCTGTCTACCAAAGTTGTACTCAGTCTTCAGCTAAATAACAAAACCAACCCAGCCTAAGGATTACCTAGAGCTTGGCTGGACCAATGCCCCTGGGCTTCTTAATCCGTATCTCTAATGTCAAGGAAGAGCAACTCAAAAGCAGCTCTTAAAGGTTAAGAACAGTGATGTACTAGAGTAGGTAAGCCAAGTGTTAAGTAATAGCAAGCCAGCTGTTAAACTCAGACATCCCTAAAGATTATATACACTATGATGAACTACTTTAAAAATAATGCAACTAAAATTAAAGACTGATCATTCTTTATTTTACATTTTTCATCATGTACGGTCTTGAGATTATTTACATTTATTATATCTGTATGGTAGAAATATTATATACAGATGAGCTATTGACAAGTTTTCCTAACTCTGCATTGCTATTAGGAATCTGAAATTAGCTATGCTAGGAGTATTCATACCACACAAAGAAGCAAACACTAAAAATTAGACTCTACCCCTACTTTCCAAAGACTCAGTTTAAACATTTACTGGCACACAGCTGGCTTAGGAGGGTACCACAACCTCTTGTTATGTCATGTACAGACCCCATCTCAACCATTCCCATACTAGTTTCATAAAATAGACTTAAAAAAAAAGGTTCTCTAGCAATAGAATACACCATCTTCAAAAGTACACATGGAACATTCTCCAGTATAGATCAAAGGCTAGGCCATAAGACAAGTTTCAATAATTTTAAGAAGACTGAAATTGTATCAACCATCTTTTCCAATCACAATAGTATGAAACTGGAAACCAATTAAAAGAAAACTGGAAAAATCACAAATATGTGAAGATTAAAAAATATGCTAAAGAACAACCACTTTGGTCAACAAAGAAATCAAAGGAGAAATAAAAAAATACATTGAGAAAAATGAAATGTAAATACAACATACCAAAATATATGGAATGCAACAAAGCAGTTCTAAGAGGGAATTTCATAGTGACACAGGCCTACCTCAAGAAACAAGAAAAATCTCAAATGAAAAATACAACCCTACACCTAAAATAACTAGAAAAAGAAGACATGAAGCCTAAAGTTAGTAGAAGGAAGGAAACAATAAAGATTAGAACAGAAATAAATGAACTGGAGACTAAGAAAATAGAAAATATCAATGAAACTAAGACTTGTTTCATTAAAAGGATAAAATTAACAAACCTTTAGCTAGACTCACAAAAAAACAAAAGAGCTCAAATAAATAAAATTAGAAATTAAAGATGAGAAATAACAACTGATAATCAAAGAAATACACAGGATTATAAGAGAATTCTATGAAAAATTATATGCCAACAAACTGAACAACCTAGAAGAAATGGATACATTCCTAGAAACATATACTCTTCCAAGACTGAATCAATAAGAAATAAAAAAATTGAATAGACCTATTACTAGGAAGGAGATTAAATCAGGAACCAAAAAAAATCCCCACAACCATTAGTCCAGGACTTCACCAGTGAATTCAACCAAACATTAAAAGAAGATTTAATACCTATCCTTCTCAAACTCTTCCAAAAAATTGAAGAAGGAATGCTTCCACATTCATCCTATGAGGCCAGGATTACCCTGATAATCAAAACCAGAGAAGGAAACCACAAAATAAACAGTTACAGATCAGTATCCCTGATAGACATAGACACAAAAGTCCTCAACAAAATATTAGCAAACCAATCTGAACAATACATTAAAAGAATCATGAAAAAGTGGGATTTATTTCATGGATGCAAAGATAGTTCAACATCCACAAATGAAGCAAAGTGATACACCACATCAACAAAATGAAAGATAAAAAAATGTTATGATCATCTTAATAGATGCCAAAAAAGCAACTGACAGAATTCAACATCTATTCATAACAAAAACTCTCAGCAAAATGAGTATAGATGGATGTACCCCAACATAATAAAGGCTATATAAGACAAACCCCAAGCTAACATCACACTCAATGGTGAAAAGCTGAGAGCTTTTCCCTTAAGATCAAGAACATAAGGATGCCCAATTTCAACACTTTTATTCAACATAGCATTGGAAGCCCTAGCCACAGTAATTAGGCAGGAAAAAGAAATAAAAGGCATCCAACCTGGACTTCTGGGAAGAGGGCGGCATGAGCAGGGCAGCAGAAATCTCCTCCAAAAACCATATATATTTGTGAAAATACAACAAATACAACTATTCCTAAAACAGAGATCAGAAGATACAGCACAACAGCCAGGCTACAGCTACACTGAGAGAACTCAGTGCCTCATGAAGTGCATAGGATACAAAGCTGCGACCCAGTAGGACCCGAGCACTCCCCCAACCCAGTGCACCGGTGGGAGGAAAAGAATCAGAGTGGGGAGGGAGTGGAAGCACAGGTCTGCCAAATAACCAGCCCTGGTGATCTGCGCTGGGAGCACTGACACCCATCACGTGGTGTATTGGAGATTAGAGAAACAGAAGGGCAGGATCAAAGACAGACACAACAAGCGGGTCCCCTCAGCCGGCTCCTGAGACAAAAGAAAAGCGAGTTTTTTTTAAAGTCTTAAAGAGACAAGGACCCAACAGCAGAACAAAATCGTCCGAGGGCACTCAGCCCAACAGGCTGGGAGTCCTGGAGAATTTCAGAACCCTGGCCGGCGGCTTGGCAAAGCAGCCGTGCCGAGGCTTCCCACAGAGATCAGCAGCCTGCCGTTCATTCCCCCGCGCCTGGCCAGAGCCGCAAAGGGTCTGGCGGAGCTGCCACTGCAGCAAAACACTGGAGGAGCAGCCCCACCCACAGCAACCTCACAGAATCACCTCCCTGCTGGCCCACAGCTAAGTGGGAAGAGCCCAAGAACCAGGTTTGGAAGGCACCAAGGGGACCAGAAAGCACCCAACGAGACTGCAAACCCCCGCACTACTGTAGGCTAAGCTGAGGTGGCCCGCACACATAGGCAGCTCAGGGTATTATCCCAGAGACTGCCTCCCGGTGTGCAGAAAAACAGCTCAGGCCCCTGAGAAGGGCAAGGAGAACAACAAGCAGGAAGGGACTTTGTTCTCAAATCTGACACATGTGGCGCCTACCAGCGACGACTTCTATCTCCATGAAAAGACAGAGGAATACGGTAAAGACAAAGATTAGCCAGACAACCCCAGAGAAGGGGCCTGATGGGATAGACTTATACAATATTCCTAAAAAAGAATTCAGAATAAAAGTCATAACCATGCTGATGGATATACAGAGAAATACGCAAGAGCTAATGGAGGAAGTGAGGAAAGACAACACAGAAATGAGACAAGCGATCGATGGGCTTAGGAGCAGACTGGATGAGGTGCAAGAGACTGTTAATGGAATAGAAATCAGAGAACAGGAATACAGAGAAGCTGAGGCAGAGAGAGATAAAAGGATCTCTAGGAATGAAAGAATATTGAGAACTGTGTACCCAATCCAAATGGAACAATATTCGCATTATAGGAGTACCAGAAGAAGAAGAGAGAGAAAAAGCGATAGAAAGTGTCTTTGAAGAAATAATTGCTGAAAAGTTCCCCAACCTGGGGTAGGAAATAGTTTCTCAGTTCACGGAAGCCCACAGATCTCCCAACAAAAGGTACTCAAGTAAGACAATACCAAGACACATAATAATTAAAATGGCAAAGATCAAAGATAAGGACAGAGTATTAAAGACAGCTAGAGAGAGAAAAAAGATCATCTACAAAGAAAAACCCATCAGACTATCATTGGACTTCTCAACAGAAACCTTACAGGCCAGAAGAGAATGGCATGACATATTTAACGTAATGAAACAGAGGAGCCATGACCAAGAATATCGTATCCAGCACCATTATCATTTAAAACTGAGGAAGGGACTAAACAATTTTCAGACAAGCAAAAGCTGAGAGAATTTGCCTCCCATAAACTACCTCTACAGGACATCTTAAAGGAACTGCTCTTGAGGGAAGCACTCCTAAGGCTAAAAAGATGTCATGAGAGAAAATAAAATCACAGCAAAGAATGCAGACCATCCGAATACTAACTAAAGGCAAAAACAGTCAAAGGAAATGTAAAAGAGTACAGAATAAAACACTATATAAAGAATGGAGGACGATTAAGAAGGGAGAGAAATAAAGAATCATCAGACTGTTTACAATAACTTTACAAGAAAGTTAACTTAGACTGTTAGATAGTAAAGAAGCTAACCTTGAACCTTTGGTAACCACGAATCTAAAGCCAGCAATGGCAATTAATACATATCTATTGATAACCACCCTAAATGTAAATGGACTGAATGCACCAATCAAAAGACACAGAGTAATACAATGGATAAAAAAGCAAGACCCATCTATAGGCTGCTTACAAGACACTCACCTCAAACCCAAAGATATACACAGACTGAAGGTGAAGTGATTGAAAAATATATTTCATGCAAACAACAAGGAAAAAAACAGGTATTGCAGTACTTGTACCAGACAAAATAGACTTCAAAACGAAGAAAGTAGCAAGAGATAAAGAAGGACATTACATAATGATAAAGGGGTCAGTCCAACAAGAGGATATAACCATTATAAATATCTATGAAACCAACACAGGAGTGCCGGTGTATGTGAAACAAATACTAACAGAATTAAATGAGGAAATAGACAGCAATGCATTCATTTTAGGAGATTTCAACACACCACTCACTCCAAAGGACAGATCAACCAGACAGAAAATAAGTAAAGACACAGAGGCACTGAACAACATGCTAGAACAGATGGACCTAACAGACATCTACAGAACTCCACACCCAAAAGTAGCAGGATACACATTCTTCTCAAGTGCACATGGAACATTTTCCAGAATAGACCACATATTGGCCACAAAAAGAACCTCAGTAAATTCAAAAAGACTGAAATTCTACCAACCAAGTTCTCAGCTCACAAAGGTATAAAGCTAGAAATAAATTGTCCAAAGAAAACAAAAAGGCTCACAAATACAAAGAGACTTAACAACATGCTCCTAAATAATCAATGGATAAATGACCAAATTAAAACAGAGATCAAACAATATACGGAGACTAATGACAACAATAACAAAAAGCCACAAATTCTGTGGGACGCAGCAAAGGCAGTTCTAGGAGGAAAGTATACTGCAATCCAGGCCTATTTAAAGAAGGAAGAACAATCCCAAATGAATAGTCAAAAGACACAATTACTGAAATTGGAAAAAGAAGAACAAATGAGGCCCAAAGTCACCAGATGGAGGGACATAATAACGATCAGAGAAGAAATAAATAAAATGGAGAACAATAAAAAACAGAAAAAAACAATGAAACCAAGAGCTGGTTCTTTGAAAAAATTAACAAAATAGATAAACCCCTAGCCAGACTTATTGAGAGAAAAAGAGAATCTACACACATAAACAGAATCAGAAATGAGAAAGGAAAAAATCATGACGGACCCCACAGAAATACACAGAATTATAAGAGAATACGATGAAAATCTATATGCTAACAAGCTGGAAAACATAGAAGAAATGGACAACTTCTTAGAAAAATACAACCTTCCAAAACTGACCAAACAAGAAACAGAAAAACTAAACAGACTAATCACCAGCAACGAAATTGAAGCGGTAATCAAAAAACTACACTAGAACAAAACCCCTGAACCAGATGGATTCACCTCTGAATTCTACCAGACATATAGAAAAGAAATAACAGTCATTCTCCTTAAAGTTTTCAAAAAAATAGAAGAGGAGGGAATACTTCCAAACTCATTCTATGAAGCCAGCATCACTGTAATACCAAAACCTGGCAAAGACCTCACCAAAAAAGAAAACTATAGACCAATATCCCTGATGAACGTGGATGCAAAAATACTCAACAAAATATTAGCAAACCGAATTAAAAAATACATAAAGAGGATCATACACCATGATCGTGGGATTCATCCCAGGGATGCAGGGATTGTACAACATTCGAAAATCCATCAACATCATACACCACATCAACAAAAAGAAGAACAAAAACCACATGATCACCTCCATAGATGCTGAAAAAGCATTTGACAAAATTCAGCATCCATTTATGATAAAACCTCTCAATAAAATGGGTATAGATGGCAAGTACCTCAACATCATAAAGGCCATATATGACAAACCCACAGCTAACATCATACTTAACAGCGAGAAGCTGAAAGCTTTTCATCTAATATCAGGAACAAGACAGGGATGCCCACTCTTTCCACTGTTATTCAACATACTACTGGAGGTCCTAGCCACAGCAATCAACAGAACAAAGAAATACAAGGCATCCAGATTGGTAAAGAAGAAGTCAAATTGTCGCTATTTGCAGATGACATGATATTGTTCATAAAAAACCCAAAAGACTCCACTCCAAAACTAGTAGAATATCTGAATTCAGCAAAGTTGCAGGATAAAAAATTAACACACAGAAATCTGTTGCATTCCTATACAGTAAAGATGAACTAGCAGTAAGAGAAATCAGGAAAACAATTCCATTCACAATCACATCAAAAAGAATAAAATACCTAGGAATAAACATAACGAAGGAAGTGAAAGACCTATACCCTGAAAACTACAAAACACTCCTAAGAGTAATTAAAGAGGACACCAACAAATGGAAATCCATCCCATGTTTTGGCTAGGAAGAAGAAATATAGTCAAAATGGCTATACAGCCTAAAGCATCTACAGATTCAATGCAATCCCTATCAAAATACCAATAGCATTCTTCAATGAACTGGAACAAATAATTCTAAAATTCATATGGAACCACAAAAGACCCCGAATAGCCAAAGAAATCCTGAGAAGGAGGAATAAAACAGGGGGAATTATGCTCCCTGACTTCAAGCTCTACTACAAAGCCACAGCAATTTAGACAATTTGGTATTGGTAGAAGAACAGACCCACAGAACAGTGGAACAGAATAGCAAATCCAGACATTAACTCAAATATGTACGGTCAATTAATATATGATAAAGGAGCCTTGGATATACAATGGGGAGATGACAGCCTCTTCAGCAGCGGGTGTTGGAAAAACTGGACAGCTATATGTAACTAAATGAAACAGGACTACTGTCTAACCCCATACACAAAAGTCAACTCAAAATAGATCAAAAACCTGAATGTAAGTCATGAAACCATAAAACTCTTAGAAAAAAACATAGGCAAAACTTTCTTGGACATAAACATGAGCAACCTCTTTATGAACATATCTCCCTGGGCAAGGAAAACAAAAGCAAAAATGAACAAGTGGGACTATATCAAGCTGAAAAGCTTCTGTACAGGAAAGGACACCAGCAGTAGAACAAAAAGACATCCTACAGTATGGGAGAATATATTCATAAATGACATGTCAGATAAGGGGTTGACATCCAAAATATATAAAGAACTCATGCTCCTCAACAAACAAGAAGTAAATAATCCAATTAAGGGGAACCCTCCTGCACTGCTGGTGGGAATGCAAATTAGTTCAACCACTGTGGAAAGCAGTGTGGAGGTTCCTCAAAAACCTCAAAATAGAAATACCATTTGACCTAGGAATCTCACTCCTAGGAATTTACCCTAAGAATGCAGCAGCCCAGTTTCAAGAAGACAGATGCACCCCTATGTTTACCGAAGCACTACTTACAATGGCTAAGAAATGGAAGCAACCTGAGTGTCTATCAGTAGATGAATGGATAAAGAAGAGGTGGTACATATACACAATGGAATATTATTCAGCCATAAGAATAAAACCAATACTACCATTTGCAACAACATAGTTGGAGCTAGAGGGTATTATGCTCAGTGAAATAAGTCAAGTGGAAAAAGACAAGTATCAAATAATTTCACACATATGTGGAGCATAAGAGCAAAGAAAAAAAAAAACGGAAAGAACAAAACAGCAGCAGAGTCACAGAACCCAAGAATGTACTAACAGTTACCAAAGGGAAAGGGACTGGGGAGGATGGGTGGGAAGGGAGGGACAAGGGGGAAAAAGGGGCATTACGATTAGCAGACACAATGTTGGGGGGGCAAGGGGAGGGCTGTACAACTCAGAGAAGACAAGCAGTGATTCTATGGCATCTCAGTATACTTCTGGTCATGGACTGTAATGGGGTATGTGGGGGGACCTGATCAAGTGGGGAGTTTAATAACCATAATGTTGCACATGCAATTGTAGATTCATGATGCCCCCCAAAAAAAGCATCCAACCTGGAAAGGTAGAAGTAAAATAGTCACTATTTGATATTATATATAGAAAACCCAGAAGTTTCCACCAAAAACCTATTAGAACTAAAACAAAGGTAGTAAAGTTTCAGGGTACAAAATCAACATACAAAAATCTTTTGCATTTTTTTAAGTTAAAAAATTTTTTTTGTATTATTAATGTACAATTACATGAGCAATATTATGGTTACTTGACTAACCCCATTATCAAGTCCCCATGACATACCCCATTACAGTCACTGTCCATCAGTGTCTTGTCTTCCCCGTATTATACTGCCTTCCCCCTGTCCCCCCCGCACGCTACATAATGTGTGCTAATTGTAAAACCATATTTTCCCACTTGTCCCTCCCTTCCATCCCACCTTCCCCAGTCCCTTTCCCTTTGGAAACTGTTAGTCCATTCTTGGGTTCTGTGAGTCTGTTGCTGTTTTGTTTCTTCAGTTTTTTCTTTGTTCTTATACTCCACAGATTAGTGAAATCATTTGGTACTTGTCTTTCTCCACCTGGCTTATTTCACTGAGCATAATACCCTCTAGCTCCATCCATGTTGCTGCAATTGGTAGGATTTGGTTTCTTCTTAAGGCTGAAACATACACAATCTATATGTACCACATCTTCTTTATCCATTCATCTACTGATGGACACTTAGGTTGCTTCGATTTCTTGCCTATTGTAAATAGTGCTTCGATAAACATAGGGGTAGTTATGTCCTTTTCAAACTGGGCTGCTGCATTCTTAGGGTAAATTCCTAGGAGTGAGAATCCTGGGTCAAATGGTATTTCTATTTTTTGTTTTTTGAGGAACCTCCATACTGCTTACCACAATGGTTGAACTAATTTACATTCTCACCAGAAATGTAGGAAGGTTCCCCTTTCTCCACATCCTTGTCGACATTTGTTGTTGTCTTTTGGATGGCAGCCATCCTAACTGGTGTGAGGTGATATCTCATTGTGGTTTTAATTTGCATTTCTCTGGTGATTAGCGATGTGGAGCATCGTTTCTTCTTTGGAGAAGAGTCTGTTCAGTTCCTCTGACCATTTTTTAATTGGCCTATTTGCTTTTTGTTTGTTGAGGTTCATTAGGTCTTTATATAATTTGGATGTCAACCCCTTATCGCATATGTCATTTATGAATATATTCTCCCATACTGTAGGATGTCTTTTCGTTCTGTTGATGATGTCCTTTGCTGTACAGAAGCTTTTTAGTTTGATATAGTCCCACTTGTTCATTTTTGCTTTTGTTTCCCTTGCCTGGGAGATATGTTCATGAAGAAAATGCTTATGTTTATGTCCAAGAGATTTTTGCCTATGCTTTTTTCTAAGAGTTTTGTGGTTTCATGACTTACGTTCAGGTCTTTGATCCATTTTGAGCTTACGTGTATGGGGTTAGACAATAATAGTTTCATTCTCTTACATGTACCTGTCCAGTTTTGCCAACACCAGGTGTTGAAGAGGCTGTCATTTCCCCATATTATATCCATGGCTCCTTTATTGTATATTAATTGACCATATAATGTTGAGTTTATATATGGGCTCTCTATTCTGTTCCATTCGTCTATGGGTCTGCTCTTGTGCCAGTACCAAATTGTCTTGATTTCTGTGGCTTTGTAGTAGAGCTTGAAGACAGGGAGCATAATTCCCCCTGTTTTATTCCTCCTTCTCAGGATTGCTTTGGCTATTCGGGGTCTTTTGTGGTTCCATATGAATTTTAGAATTATTTGTTCCAGTTCATTGAAGAGAGCTTTGGTAGTTTGATAGGGATTGCATTGAATCTGTAGATTGCTTTAGGTAGTATAGCCATTTTGACAATATTTATTCTACCTAGCCAAGAGCATGGGATGAATTTCCATTTGTTAGTGTCCTCTTTACTTACTCTCAGGAGTGTCTTGTAGTTTTCAGAGCATAGGTCTTCACTTCCTTCGTTAGGTTTATTCCTAGGTATTTTATTCTTTTTGATGTAACTGCGAATGGAATTGTTTTCCTGATTTCTGTCTCTGCTAGTTTACCATTAGTGTATAGAAATGCAACAGATTTCTGTGTATTAATTTTGCATCCCAAAACTTTGTTGAATTCAGATATTAGATCTGGTAGTTTTGGAGTGGATTCGTTAGGATTTTTTTTATGTACAATAGTATGTCATCTTCAAATAGGGACAGGTTGACTTCTTCCTTGCCAATCTGGATGCCTTTTATTTCTTTGTGTTGTCTTATTGCTGTGGCTAGAATCTCCAGAACTATGTTGAATAAAAGTGGGGAAAGTGGGCATCCTTGTCTTGTTCCTGATCTTAAAGGAAAAGCTTTCAGCTTTTCTCTGTTAAGTATAATGTTGGCTGTGGGTTTGCTGTATATGGCCTTTGTTATGTTGAGGTACTTGCCCTCTATGCCCATTTTGTTGAGAGTTTTTATCATGAATGGATGTTGACTTTTGTCGAATGCTTTTTCAGCATTTATGGAGATGATCATTTGGTTTTTGTCCTTTTTGTTGATGTACTGGATGATGTCGATGGAGTTTCGCATGTTGTACCATCCTTGCATCCCTGTGATGAATCCCACTTAATCATGACGGATGATCTTTTTGATGTATTTTTTAATTTAGTTTGCTAATATTTTGTTGAGTATTGATTCATCAATGTTCATCAGGGTTATTGGTCTGTAATTTTCTTTTTTTGTGCCTTCTTGGCCTGGTTTTGGTATTAGAGAGATGTTGGCCTCATAGAATGAGTTTGGGAGTTTTCCATCCTCTTCTACTTTTTGGAAAACTTTAGGAGGATGGGTATTAGGTCTTCATTAAATGTTTGGTAAATTCAGCAGTGAAACCATGTGGTCCAGGGGTTTTGTTCTTAGGTAGTTTTTTTGATTACCAATTCATTTTCTTTACTGGTAATTGATCTATGTAGATTTTCTGTTTCTTCCTGGTCAGCCTTGGTAGGTTGTATTTTCCTAGAAAATTGTCCATTTTCTAGGTTATCCAGTTTGTTAGCATATAATTTTTCATAGTATTCTCTCATAATTCTTTGTATTTCTGTGGTGTTCATAGTGATTTTTCCGTTCTCATTTCTGATTTTGTTTGTGTGTGTAGACTCTTTTTTTCTTGATAAGTCTGGCTAGAGGTTTATCTATTTCCTTTATTTTCTTAAAAAACCAGCTCCTGCTTTCATTGATTTTTTCTATTGTTTTGTTCTTCTCGATTTTTTGATTTCTGCTTTAATCTTTATTATGTCCATCCTGCTACTGACTTTGGGCCTCATTTGTTCTTCCTTACCTAGTTTCATTAATTGTGAGTTTAGACTATTCATTTGGGATTGTTCTTCTTTCCTGATGTAGGCCTGTATTGCAATATATTTCCCTCTTGGCACCGCCTTCACTGTATCCCACAGATTTTGCAGTGTTGAATTATTGTTGTCATTTGTCTCCATATATTGCTTGATCTATTATTTGGTCATTGACCCATCGAGTATTTAGGAGCATGTTATTAAACCTCCATGTGTTTGTGGGCCTTTTCATTTTCTTTAATTTATTTCTAGTTTCATACCTTTGTGATCTGAGAAGCTGGTTGGAACAATTTCAATCTTTTTGAATTTACTGAGGTTTTTTTTCTGGCCTCTTATATATTCTATTCTTGAAAATGTTCCATGTGTACTTGAGAAGAATACGTATCCTGTTGCTTTTGGATGGAGTGTTCTGTAGATGTCTGTTAGGTCCATCTGTTCTAATACGTTGTTCAGTGCCTCTGTGTCCTTACTTATTTTCTGTCTGGTTGATCTGTCCTTTGGAGTGAGTGGTGTGTTGAAGTCTCCCAAAATGAATGCATTGCAGTCTATTTCCCCCTTTAATTCTGTTAATATTTGTTTCACATATTTAGGTGATTATGTGTTGGGTGCATAGATATTTATAATATTTATATCCTCTTGTTGGACTGACCCCTTTATCATTATGTGATGTTCCTTGTCTCTTGTTACTTTCTTTGTTTTGAAGTCTATTTTGTCTGAAACAAGTACTGCAACTCCTGCTTTTTTCTCCCTATTAGTTGCATGAAATATCTTTTTTCATCCCTTCAGTTTTACGTCTGTGTATGTCTTTGGGTATGAAGTGAGTCTCTTGCAGGCAGCATATAGATGGGTCTTGTTTTTTTATCCATTCTGCTACTCTTTGTCTTTTGATTGGTGCATTCAGACCATTTACATTTAGAGTGATTATCGATAGGTATGTATTAATTGCCATTGCAGGCTTTAGATTTGTGGTTACCAAAGGTTCAAGGGTAATTCCCTTACTATCTAACAGTCTAATTTAACTCACTTCGTATGCTATTACAAACACAACCTAAAGATTCTTTTTTTTTTCCTTTTTCTTCCCTCTCCATTCTTTGTATGTTTTGAATCATATTCTGTACTCTTTGTCTATCTCTTGGGTGACATCTATTTAGCGTTAGGAATACTTCCATCTATAGGAGTCCCTCCAAAATGCACTGTAGAGGTGGTTTGTGGGAGGTAAATTCTCTCAGCTTTTGCTTATCTGAAAATTGTTTAACCCCTCCTTCAAATTTAAATGATAACTTAGCCAGGTAGAGAATTCTTGGTTCTAGGCCCTTCTGCTTCATTGCATTAAATATATCATGCCACTCCCTTCGGGCCTGTAAGGTTTCTGTTGAGAAATCTGATGATATCCTGATGGGTTTTTCCTTTGTATGTGATATTTTTTCTCTCTCTAGCTGCTTTTAAAAGTCTGTCTTTATCCTTGATCTTTGGCATTTTAGTTATTATATGTCTTGATGTTGTCTTCCCTGGGTCCCTTGTATTGGGAGATCTGTTGACCTCCATGGCTTGAGAGACTATCTCCCTTCCCAGATTGGGGAAGTTTTCACAATTACGTCCTCAATGACACTTTCTATCCCTTTTTCTCTTCTTCTGGTACCCCTATTATGTGAATGTTGTTCCGTTTGGATTGGTCACACAGTTCTCTCAGTATTCTTTCATTCTTATTTTTTCTCTCTGTGCTGCAGCTTCTTTGTATTCTTCTTCTCTAATTTCTATTCCATTTACCGTCTCTTCTACTACATCTAATCTGCTTTTAAATCCCTCCATTGTGTTTCATATGATATGGAATTTCTTAATGATTGAATCTCCATCTTAAATTCGTTCCTGAGTTCTTGAATATTTTTCTGTACCTCCATAAGCATGATTTTTATGATTTTTATTTTGAATTCTCTTTCAGGAAGTTTTGTGAGTTCTGTTTCATTTTTCCCTTTTTCTGGGGTGAAATTTTGGTCTGAACCTTGTTCTTTTGATGTTTCATATTTCTGTGTGGTGCCCTCTGTTGCCCAGAAGCTCCAGTCTCTGGAGCTGCTCAGCCCCTAGAGTGAGGTTGAGGGTCATTGGGGAGCGGAGCTGGTGCCTGGGGGGGAGGAAAGATGTGTTTTCTGATTCCCGTTTGCGGTGCCTGTCTCCAGTGGCAGAGCCAGTGGGCCAAGCACACACATGTAAACCTCTGTGCTCTGTGTCTCTAGCTGTTGTAGACGGGGCCTCCCTCTGACTGGCCTGACGCCAGCACAGTGACTGCTGGTTTGCGAACAGGTGCTTGCAAGCCAGTAGGAAGGCTCTGCAGGCTGCGTGTCACAGTGGGGGGCCTCGGAGCTGAGTAGCCAGCCAGGGGCATGGATCACCTGAAGCTCCTCAAAGTTCCCAGTCTGCTGGGCAAAGCACACCCAACCTTGTCCCCCGGTCCCTTCTTCCATGCAGCAAGCTCTATGCAAACCCCACCCCTTCAGCAGCCCTCTTGCTGCTAGGAAGCCTGTCACATCGCCCGCCTTTCCCCAGTCCCAGAGTGGACGGGTGTGGATCCCGTCCTTCACAAACGGCCGGAATCTATTCCTCAAGCACTCTGCCTGTCCCAACTCCCCATCCTCCAGAGCACCACACAGTGTAGGTTTCTGCTCACAAAGCCGACCTCCAGGGCTGGAAGTTCAGCAGTTCTAGGCCTCCACCCCTTCTCCGCTCCATTTCTCTTCCTCCCGTCAGTGGGCTGGGGTGGAGGAAGGGCTTGGGTACTGCTGGATCAAGGCTTTCATACGTTACCGTTTTGTGAGGTCTCCTCTGTTCGTGAGGTCTGTATGCAGTCTGGTGCAGACTTCTTTCCTGTTGCTGTTTTACAGTTAGTTGTATTAACTATATTTTCTCACTCTCTGTAGTTTTGGGAGGATTTCTCTGTCTCACCTCGCACGCTGCCATCTTGAATCTTTAAAGCCAATCTTTCGCATTTTTATACACTAACAATGAAGTATCAGAAAGAAATTAAGAAAACAATTCCATTTACATAAAAAAGAAAATGCCTCAGAATAAATTTAACAAGGAGGTGAAATATCTGTACAATAAAAGCTAAACACATTGATGAAAGAAACTGAGGAAGACACAAATAAATGGAAACGCTCATGGATTAGAATATTGTTAAAATGTTCATATTATCCAAAGCAATCTACAGATGCCATGCTATTCCTATCAAAATAACAATGGCATTTTTCAGAGAAATAGCACAAACAATCCTAAAATTTGTATGGAACCAAAAAGATCTTGAGTAGCCCAAGCAATCTTGAGAAAGAACAACAAAGATGGAGGTATCGTGCTCCCTGATTTCAAACTATACTACAAAGCTATGGCAATCAAGACACTATACTGATGGCATAAAAATAGACACATAGATCAATGGAACAGAATAGAGAGGCCAGAAATAAACCTATGCTTACATGGTCAATTAACCTACAATAAAGAAGGCAATAATATATAATGGGGGACAGTCTCTTCAACAAATGTCTGGGAAAACTGGACAATGACATGCAAAAGAGTGCAACTGGACCACTAACTTACACCATACAAATCTAACCCAAAATGTAGTAAAGACTTGAATGTAAGACTGGAAATCATAAAACTCCTAGAAGAAACCATAAGCAGTAAGCTCTTTGACATATCTCTTGCTGATATTTTTATTTAATCATAATCCAGAGGAAATAGGAACAAAAGCAAAAATAAACAAATGGGATCAATATCAAAGCAAAAAAGCTGCTACACAGTAAAAGGAAATCAAAAAAATTAAAAGGCAACCTATGGGAGAAGATATCTTCCTATCATATATCTAGTAAGATGTTAATATACAAAATATATAAAGAACTCATAAAGGTCAGTAACAACAATCCAATTAAAAATGGGCAGATTATTTGCATAGACATGTTTCCAAAGAAGACATATAGAACAAGCACATGAAAAGATGCTCAACATCATTAATCATCAAGGAAATACAAACCAAAACCATAAGGTATCACCTCATACCAGTCAGAATTGCTAGCACCAAAAGGAAAAGAAGTAAGTGTTGGCCAGGATGTGGAAAAAAGGGAACACTTGCATAGCCGTGTGGAAAACAATATAGAGCTTCCTTGAAAAATTAAAAATAGAAATACCACATTCTCAAGCAATGCCACTTCTGGGTATTTATCCAAACAAGATGAGAACACTAATTCAAAAGGAATATGCATCCCTATGTCCACTGCAACATTATTTATAATAGTGAAGACATGGAAACAACCTAAATGTGCAGTGACAGATGAACGGACAAAGAAAATGTGGAATATATATACAGTGGAATACTACTAAGTCATAAAAATCTAATCTTGCCATTTGTGATAACATGGACCATGAGAGTATTATGCTAAGTCAGTCATTTCATTTATATGTGGAATCTAGAAAACAAATTAATAAACCAAATTCATAAATACAGAGAATAGACCAGCAGTTGACACAAGGGAAAGGGTTAGGGGGTGGGGGAAATGAGTGAGAGAGATCAAAAAACTTCCAGTTACAAAATAAATGTCATCGGGATGTAATATACAGTATGGTGACTAGCCAATAACATAGTATTGCAAATTTGAGGGTTGCTAACAGTAAATCTTTTCTCATCACAAGAAAAAAATGTTTTGTCACTCTGAATGGTGACAGATGGTAACGACTTATTGTGATCATTTTGCAATGTATACAAATGTTGAATCATACTGTACACTTGAAATTTAATACATCTGTCAATTATACCTCAATAAAAAATTGCCTAAATATAAAATAGAATCTTTTAGGGATTATTAGAAATGGCTTCTCTCTAAATAAGGAAGCATCTTTTCTAATAGCAAACAGGGTCTGAGAAAATTTTGTTATTCCAATTAGTGTTTTATGGAAAAACTTATGATAGGCTATTTTAATTTTTTGTCCTTTGTCTCTCACATCAAATACTTTCTCTTGTAAGAAGAGCTATTGCCCTAAGGCAACATAAACGGGCCTCAAGAACAAAGATGGAACAATTTGCTCCTGCCCACCTCTAGGAAATGAATTAAGTAGGCCCAGAATAACTCCATCCAATACAAAGACCAGATTCACTACAAATGGTGTGGATGCCATTTGGGTAATTTTAGACATATGGAGTATTTCATTCAAGTTACTTAAAAGGATATCAAAGTTCGACAGGGTGAACAAAATTAAGGGCATTTTTGTAAAGGCCATTCATTACACACTTTAGTTTTTATTTTTTTTCAAGTTTGTCTTGGAGTGCCTGCAAATACTCTAAATGCCTAAGCAGAACAGGCAAAAGATATATGCACAGACATGTTATTTTTAACCTACTCTTTTTTAGGTAGTTGAAAAAAAAATCTCTGAACTGTGTTTGGTTTTCTGTGCTATATTAATTCCATTATATTATCTTATAAAAAGTGTATTAGGACAAAGGGCCATGTGCTTGTTCTTTACAATAGAAAAGCATCAGAAACTCAAAAGAAAGTTTTCATGCCTAAAGAATTACAACCTAATAAGTTTGGGGTACACTAACTTTCTGCATTTTTCCTGCAGGAAATTTACAAATATGATATAGGATACTAAGAATCAACCCATATATTTTCCACTGAATACTGAGAAACACTAAACCAGTCAATAGGGTCTTAAAGGTTATTTCCAAGCATTTATGTGAGGGTATATATGTGTGTAACAAAGCCTTCAATGGTACCTTCAGTTCTTAATTTCTTATTAAAGTATCATTGATATACAATCTTATGACGGTTTCACATGAACATTGTGGTTTCAGCACTCACCCGTATTACCAAGTCCTCACCCCACCATCCCCCATTGTAGTCACTATCAGTGTAGTAAGATGCTATGGAGTCATTAACTTGTCTTCTCTGTGCTGTACTGCCTCCCCGTGACCTACCTATATTGTGATTGCAAATTATAGTGCCCCTTAATCCCCTTCTCCCTCCCCCACTTCCCCAACCCCTCCCCTTTGGTAACCACTTTTACTTTGTTGTTATACTCCACAAATGAGTGAAGTCATTTGGTATTTGTCTTTCTCCTCCTGCCTTATTTCACTGAGCATAATACCCACTGGCTCCATCCATGTTGTTGTAAATGACAGAATTTTTCTTTTTTTATGGCTGAATAGTATTCCACTGTGTATATGTACCACTTCTTCTTTATCCATTCATCTATTGATGGACACAGGTTGCTTCCATATTTTGGCTATTGTAAATAGTGCAGTGATAAACATAGGGGTGCATGTGTCTTTTCAAATCAGGGATCTTTTCTTTGGGTAAATTCCTAGGAGTAGAATTACTAGGTCAAATGGTACTTCTATTTTTAGTTTTTTGAGGAACCTCCAGGTTTCCACAGTGGTTGGATGAATTTACATTCTAACCCACAGCGTAGGACGGTTCCCCTTCTCTGCATCCTAACCAGCATTTGTTGTTTGTCTTTTGGATGTTGGCCATCCTAACTGGTGTTAGGTGGTATCTCATTGCGGTTTTAATTTGCATTACCCTGATGATTAGCAACAAGGAGCATCTTTTCATGTGCCTGCTGGCCAGCCAAATTTCTTCTTTGGAGAAGTGTCTGTTCAGATCCTCCACCCATTTTTCAATTGGGTTGTTTTTTGGGTGTTGAGGTACGTGAGTTCTTTATATATTTTGGGTGTTAACCCCTTACAGGGTAAATCACTTATGAATATATTCTCCCATACTGTAGGATGCCTTTTTGTTCTGCTGGTAGTTCTTAATATTTTTAATATTTAAATGGAACTAAAAAATGTTACCATGTCATGTTGGTTTTGAGCTCTAAAAAATTATTTGTAAACCTAAGTTAGGTGGATAGCTTTATACTTGAACTATCCTACTTTGATGAGCACTGTGGGAATATGGTTATCATACTGTTTTTGATCAGAAAGAGTAAAAAAAATCTACACTTTGCACTTTATTTAAAATTAACAAAATGACAAGCATGGTTACAAGTAATGACAATTCAATACAATTACTTGGATAATATAAAAAATTTACACATTCATAAGAAATTACATATAGATCTTTCACCAACTTCAAACATCTTAGTCTATGTAGTCAAAGTCTTCTGGAATTCCAAAATTTTTATCAATTTTATTTTCTTCCAACCCAAATTTTCTTTTGGCCCACGATTTTATTGCAAATATATTATCTATAAAGAAAATTGAGAAATATTTTTGAGGATTGAAAATACAATCACAAAACATTTAAAATACAATTATACGCATTATTTTTTACCTTCTATTACTTTCAGAAGAATCAAAATAAGTTTTCTGTATTTTCAAGAGTAATGGTAATTAATTTCAAAAGAAAGGAAGTATTTAATGAGTATTTTGAATAAACACCTCATATTTAAAAATCTGGTAAATTAGTTGCTGCTAAAAAATACCAGACTAAAGGATAACCAAAGACAGAGAAAGGCTTATGATGCCTCTTCCATATTTTCACAGCAGAGGCCAGGTCTGTTCCCTCAGGAATTAAAATTGCTCCTGTTCCCAAAGGGAACACATCCTCTCCAGACCCTTCACTGTCCTCCACAGAGAGTAACTTGGCTTCCGGACAATCAGGCCAGCCGGAGGGAGGAGTGAGGAGGAGGGAAAGGGTTCTCTCTTAAGATTAAGATAGGAACAGATGTATCCTCAGCATCCTCTAAGGGGAATTTAAAATGCATTTTACCATTGGAAAAGTGTTACATCTACTTAAAGGAATTTATCTCACAGGAAAAAAACATTGTGTACCAAGATTTATGGTCAAATCTTTATCCTAGTGTAATAAAAGAAAAAAACAAAATCAACCTAAAAGTCTGATCTCCTGAAAGGCTGGGCATCTAGGCACAAGCTGTGAATGATACAGGGCAATACCAACATGCACACAGGGGCTGCCCTTGGGGAATGGGGATGATGATGAGTTTCTTTTTTTTAATTTTACACATTCTCTTTAATGTATGTATGTTACCTTTATAATGAACATGTATTACAAATAAAGAAAAGTAATGGTATAAAGTTATCTGGTTCAGTATACTTCATCAAATGTGAAGCACTGTATGTAATGATAATGAAGTAAAGGATTAAAGCAGGTTCTTTGGCAGTGTTACGGACTGAATTTTGTCATCACCCTGAAAGTGACCGTATATGGAGACAGAATCTTTAAAGAGGTGATTAAGTTAAAATGAGCCCATTAGGGTGGGTCCTAATCCAACCCGACTGGTGCCCTTGTAAGAAAAGGAGATGCGAACACCCTGAGACATCAGGGGCACGTATAGGGAAGACCACATCAGGACACAACAAGAAGGCGGTTAAGGAGAGATGGGTCTCAGAAGAAACCAAACCTGCCATCTTAATTTTGGACTTTGAGTATTCAGAACTGTGAAAACATGAATTTCTGTTGTTTAAGCCTCTCCTAATCTGAAATATTTTGTTATGGTATCCTCAGCAAATTAATATATAGAGAATTTAATTACTCTGTTTCAGTAAGTTTTATTCCAGGTATCATATTAGAATGAAGTTAATTTCTAAGGTGAATACTACTACATAAAGTAGAATAATGTTAACAAAATATCCTCATTTCTTTCAATTAAAGTGCTATGGAATATCAACAGATACTAAAATGAATCTTTACTCTTTGTAACAATCTAAAACAAATCTTCACTTTTCATAAGGACTTTTATAAATACTGACAGCATGAAGTACTCCAGAACTACTTAAGTTTTACTGGTCTCTTTATAACCCACATGTGCTTGTCAATCACAGCCAAATACTTAGAGAGCCTGCTGCATGTAAGACAGGTATTAAGTGTATTCCAGAATGTAGAGAGCCTATGCCTTCAAGCTAACACAAGAGTAGAGAGAGAAAAATCAATTTATTACTACACAATTCCAAAGTGGTACGTATGTTAGAGATAAAAGATCAAATATTATGTATATAGTTTCTAGAACAGACTCCAAGAGCATAGAAAGATTTCCAGAAATTTGAGAATAATGCAACACTGTAAGAGGCTTGGAGGAATGGACTTCAAACCTGGGTGAGGAAAGAAGAAAATGAGGCATTATAGAAAGGCTATAAAGTCTTTGCAGGAAGGAGCTCCTGTTCACACGAGGGCAATAAAGTATTTTATTATAAGCCTTCAAAGATTCAAAAGAAAAGAACAAACAAAAGCCTCTCCAAAACAATGCTTAATGGACCAATTCAAAAAGCCTCTGATCAGACATGTCCTTGGGCTGCTGGATGTCTGCCTTCAAAACAATGTTACCCACAATCTTGACAGTTCATTTCCATCAAATGATTTTCCGATTATGTTGAAATCTTCAAAAATGGATATAAAACGGTATTTTTGTTTCTAAAGATTCAACTTTAAGATTGGTAGGATTTCTGTTCATTTATATGGTGACATACTAAAGATATACATAGGAATGGTATGGGCAATATCACACGCATGAATCTCTGTTAGGACCTCACAACATCTATCCCCCTCACTAAAATGCCTTTCATACAAAGTCATAAGAACTACACTATCTTAATTATTAAGCACAGTTTTATATGACATAATTTGTTAAATCACATTTAAGTGTATTTGACATCACGGAACATTTAGAAGTGATATTTCTAGTTATATTTATACCCTGAGGTGATGGCTAAATCTATAAAACTGAAATACTGAATTACTGAACAGTAAATATTCTCAATTTAAAGTAAAAAGAAAAAAATGTTTAGTTATAAATATTACTGCTGTTTTCTTTTTGATTTTTGTTTTAAAGACCGAAGAAGTTTTCTGAGACATAAGAAATTTTAACTACACGATCTTTCATGACACTTTTATATGGAAGGAGCAACCTCACATGGAAATAAAGTACTTAACATTTGTTTTCTGCTGTTCTAAAAATATTTTCCTTCCTGCATGATTCTAAAAGTTTCAGGTTCTTTCTCAGTTAATAACTTTGGGGTGCAGGGAAGAGTTATTCAAAAAAAATTTTTTTAAACAATTTTGGTAGTTTATGATCAACTGGAAAACATAAAAAGATTTTTTAAGAGGAGAAGGGGAAAAGAGGAGTACTTGTTTATGTGTCTAACATCGTGGTAAAGGGTTTACAAACTGTCTTATTTAATTCTCGCAAAATGTGGCGTAGATATCATCCACATGGAGCAGATGAAGAAACAGGTTCACAGAGGTTCAGTGAGTCACACAGCAAGCAGAGCCCAACATAGATTCCTTTCAAAGCCAAGTTCTTCCTTAGGCAGGCTGCCTGCTCCGTTTGCTAACCTGCTTTGCTGAGAACTACTGGGGGAAATCACTTTGTGACTCTGGTCTTATTTTTAACTGAAACTTGCTTCCCCCTCCACCACTCAGAATTTTGTTTTTCTTACATCCATACAACATAACTGCATTTATTATTTATTCATACCTTACTGGACACACATTTCATTATTCTCTTTAATGTTAATTTGCTGTTTTTACCCTCTTTTATTCTTATCACTAAAGCACTGCATTACTTAGGACATAACTTTGTAAGAAATAAGACTGCCATTTTATAGGAACCAAAGGCCAGTCACATTGATTTTATTAATCTACAAGCAAAAATGATTCTTAACCTTTTTGTGAAATACAGAAGCTGGATATGGAATCAGGGAAACCTGACTCAAATCTGTTCTTCCAGTGACTAACTACCTCTGACTTAAGGCAGTCACTTTAAGCTTTCTGTGATACTACATCAATGCAATCTTACCCATACCTCCCACAGAAACAGAATGAGGATGAATAATACATGTAAAGGCATTACAGACTACTAGGATGGTATAGTTCAATTACCATTTTATAATTAAATACTGGAAGAACACCAGTGTAATTTTTGGACAGGCTTTAACGTTATTAATCATACTTGTACATAATTCACAACAATCATCACTTATTAACTGTCTTCAAAACGTAAAGACACGTAGATAATGCTTTATTAATTCCCATTTATTAGAAAATCTCTGGGGTAGACCAGAGGATTTATCTATTGACAAGTGGATTAATGAGGCATTTGCATGAAAGCAGGTATAGCCCATTGTGGGATGTTGATGGTGCGGAGGCTATGCGTATGTGGGGGCAGAGGGCTTATGGACAGTCTGTTCTTTAAGCTTAATTTTGCTCTGAAGCTAAAACTGCTTTAAAAATAGTTTATTAATTAAGAAAGAAAGAAAGCAGGTACAGGCATACCTTGGGGATACTGCAGTTCAGTTCCAGACCACCACAGTAATGCCAATGTTGCAATAAAGTGAGTCAAATGAATTTTTTGGTTTCCCAGTGCATGTAAAAGTTATGTTTACTCTTTCCTGCAGTCTTTTAAGTATGCAATAGCATTATGTCTAAAAAGACAATGTACATATCTTAATTAAAAAATACTTTATTGCTAAAAATACTAACCATCATCTGAGTTTTAAGCGAATGATAATCAGATTATAGAAGTAACAAATACAGTAATAATGAAAGTTGAAATACTGTGAGGATTACCAATTTTCAATTGTAATTAGTACTCATACGCAACATGAGCAAATACTGTTGAAAAATGGTGCTAAAAGCCTAATACAGGGTCGCCACAAACCTTCAATTACACCTGCAAAATTGTCATAGAGATAAAATGACAATGCGTCACACTCTTCACAATGCCTGACTTATAATCAGCCCTAAACAAATGTTAGCTACTGCTATTAGCAAGAAGACAAATCTTCAGGATTCCATTAAATTCTTAAAGTTCTACCTTGCATTCACACATATGCAGGTTAAGAGATTACCCAAATGACTTCTCTGGGAAAAGTCATACACAAGTTAAACTGCAACTTGCAGTTCTGTTCCAGAGCACCACAATAAAGCCAATCATTGGTCTCACAAAAATATACCTTACAAAAAGACTCCTAGGATTTTTAAAAATAACCTTAACTAAAATGATCTAATATATAGAAACTTGACTAGTACATACATTTCCAGAAATGTCTTTCTTGAACAAAACTAGACACAAAAGCTGTATTTCATATCACAATAAATGTGGACGTTTAACTGTAGTTTATCAGTGCCATTATTATACATACCAGTCCATCTGTTAGCAGCTTCTTTGGCTACTTTATTTTCTTGACCTGGAAAGAAAAAAAAAATATATATATATATACACACACACACATAATCAGTTTTGTCTATGTATCAATTCATTTTTTATATGAAGAAAAAGTTATACAAATAAAATGGCCATGATAAAAGTTCAAAAAGTGACATACTGCATCTCATACACCTGCTCAACTGTCCAGGGAAATTTAGATAGTTGCAGTTAGTCATGAATAGAAAATCAGTGTGAACTATTTCTTTTTAAAAATGTCATTAGAGTACTTGCTCCTTTAAAGAGAACATGCTAAGTTCAACTGACATGTGTTTCTCAATCAATTTAAAAGGGGACAGAATAATTTTTAAATTTTTGGTTTTGATTTTTAAAAATAATTATATTGAAATATAGTTGACATATTACTCTGAGGTGTACAACATAGTGATTTGACAATATATATACATTATAAAATGCTCAACACAAAAAGTATAGTTACCATCTGTTGCCACATAAAGTTATTACAGCACTTTTTTAAATAGTTTATTTTGGTATCATTAATCAACAATTACATGTGCAATATTATGGTTATTAAACTACCCCGTTCAGCAGGTCCCCCCACCAACCCCATTACAGTCACTGTCCATCACTGGAGTGAGATGCTACGAGTCACTACTTGTCTTCTCTGAGTTGTACAGCCCTCCCAGTGCCCCCCACACTATATCTGCTAATCGTAATGCCCCTTTTTCCCCCTTGTCCCTCCCTAACCACCCATCCTCCCCAGTCCCTCTCCTTTGGTAACTATTAGTCCATTCTTGGGTTCTGTGAGTCTGCTGCTGTTTTGTTCTTTCAGTTTTTTCTTTGTTCTTATACTCCACAGATTAGTGAAATCATTTGGTACTTGTCTTTTTTGGCTTGGTTTATTTCACTGAGCATAATACTCTCTAGTTCCATCCATGTTGCTGCAAATGGTAGGATTTGTTTTCTTCTTACTGTGTATATGTACCACATCTTCTTTATCCATTCATCTACTGATGGACACTTAAGTTGCTTCCATTTCGTGGCCATTGTAAATAGTGCTGCGATAAACATAGGGGTGCATATGTCTTTTTCAAACTGGGCTGCTGCATTCTTAGCGTAAATTCCTAGGAGTGGGATTCCTGGGTCAAATGGTATTTCTATTTTGAGTTTTCTGAGGAACCTCCATACTGCTTTCCACAATGGTTGACCTAATTTGCATTCCCACCAGTAGTGTAGGAGGGTTCCCTTTTCTCCACAACCTCGCCAACATTTGTTGTTGTTTGTGTTTTGGATGTTGGCCATCCTCACTGGTGTGAGGTGATATCTCATTGTGGTTTTAATCTGCATTTCTCTGACGATTAGTGATGTGGAGCATCTTTGCATGTGTCTGTTGGCCATTTGAGTTTCTTCTTTGGAGAAGTATCTATTCATGTCCTCTGCCCATTTCTTAATTGGATTATTTACTTATTGTTTGTTGAGGTGTGTGAGTTCTCTATATATTTTGGATGTCAACCACTTATCGGATACGTCATTTATGAATATATTCTCCCATACTGTAGGATCTTTTTGTTCTACTGATGGTGTCCTTTGCTGTACAGAAGGTTTTCAGCTTGATATAGTCCCACTTGTTCATTTTTGCTTTTGTTTCCCTTGCTTGGGGAGATATGTTCATAAAGAGGTCACTCATGCTTATGTCCAAGAAATTTTTGCCTATGTTTTTTTCTAAGAGTTTCATGGTTTCATGACTTACATTCAGGTTTTTGATCTATTTTGAGTTGACTTTTGTGTATGGGGTTAGACAGTAGTCCTGTTTCATTCACTTACATGTAGGTATCCAGTTTTGCCAACACCAGCTGCTGAAGAGGCTGTCATCTCCCCATTGTATATCCAAGGCTCCTTTATCAAATGTTAATTGACTGTATATGTTTGGGTTAGTATTTGGATTTTCTATTCTGTTCCTCTGGTCTGTGAGTCTGTTTTTGTGCCAATACCATATTGTCTTGATTACTGTGGCTTTGTAGTAGAGCTTGAAGTCAGGGAGTGTAATTCCCCCTGTTTTATTCCTCCTTCTCAGGATTGATTTGGCTATTCGGGGTCTTTTGTGGTTCCGTATCAATTTTAGAATTATTTGTTCCATTTCATTGAAGAAAGCTGTTGGTATATTGATAGGGATTGCGCTGAATCTATAGATTGCTTTAGGTAGTATAGCCATTTTGACAATATTTATTCTACCTAGCCAAGAGCTTGGGATGAATTTCCATTTGTTAGTGTCCTCTTTAATTTCTCTTAGGAGTGTCTTGTAGTTTTCAGGGTATAGGTCTTTCACTTCCTTTGTTAGGTTTATTTCTAGGTATTATATTCTTTTTGATGCAACTGTGAATGGGATTGTTTTGCTGATTTCTCTTTCTGTTAGTTCATTGTTAGTGTATAGGAAAGCAACAGATTTCTGTGTGTTAATTTTGAATCCTGCAACTTTTCTGAATTCAGATATTAGTTCTAGTAGTTTTGGAGTGGAGTCTTTAGGGTTTTTTATGTACAATATCATGTCATCTGCAAATAGTGACAATTTGACTTCTTTACCAATCTGGATGCCTTGTATGTCTTTGTTTTGTCTGATTGCCGGGGCTAGGACCTCCAGTACCATGTTGAATAACAGTGGTGAGTGGGCATCCCTGTCTTGTTCCCGATCTTAGATGAAAAGCTTTCAGCTTCTCGCCATTAAGTATGATGTTAGCTGTGGGTTTCTCATATATAGCCTTTATGATGTTGAGGTACTTGCCCTCTATACCCATTTTGTTGAGAGTTTTCATCAGGAATGGATGCTGAATTTTGTCAATTGCTTTTTTAGCATCTATGGTGATGATCATGTGGTTTTTGTTCTTCTTTTTGTTGATGTGGTGGATGATGTTGATGGATTTTCGAATGTTGTACCATCCTTGCATCCCTGGGATGAATCCCACTTGATCATGATGTATGATCCTCTTGATGTATTTTTGAATTTGGTTTGCTAATATTTTGTTGAGTATTTTTGCATCTATGTTCATCAGGGACATTGGTCTGTAATTTTCTTTTTTGGTGAGGTCTTTGCCAGGTTTTGGTATTACAGTGATGCTGGCTTCATAGAATGAGTTTGGTCAGTATTCCCTCCTTTTCTATTTTTTGGAAAACTTTAAGGAGAATGGGTGTTATTTCTTCTCTATATGTCTGGCAGAATTCAGAGGTGAATCCATCTGGTCTGGGGGTTTTGTTCTTGGGTAGTTGTTTGATTACCACTTCAATTTCGTTGCTGGTGATTGGTCTGTTTAGTTTTTCTGTTTCTTGTTTGGTCAGTTTTGGAAGGTTGTATTTTTCTAAGAAGTTGTCCATTTCTTCAAGGCTTTCCACCTTTTTAGCATATAGATTCTCATAATATTCTCTTATAATTCTTTGTATTTCTGTGGGCTCTGTCATTATTTTTCCTTTCTCATTTCCGATTTTGTTTATGTGTGTAGATTCTCCTTTTCTCTTAATAAGTCTGCCTAGGGGTTTATTTATTTTGTTATTTTTTCAAAGAACCAGGTCTTGGTTTCATTGATTTTTTTATATTGTTTTACTCTTCTCAATTTTATTTATTTCTTCTCTGATCTTTATTATATCCCTCCTTCTGGTGACTTTGGGTCTCATTTGTTCTTCTTTTCGCAATTTCAATAATTGTGTCTTTCGACTATTCATTTGGGATTCTTCTTCCTTCTTTATGTAGGCCTGGATTTCAATATACTTCCCTGTTAGAACTGCCTTTGCTGTGTCCCACAAAAGTTGTGGCTTTGTGTTGTTGATGTCATTAGTCTCCATATATTCTTTGATTTGTTTTGATTTGGTTGTTAACGCATTGATTCATTAGGAGAATGTTGTTAAGTCTCCATGTATTTGTGAGCCTTTTTGTTTTCTTTCTACAATTTATTTCTTGTTTTATACCTTTTTGATCTGAGAAGTTGGTGGGTAGAATTTCAATATTTTTGACTTTACTGAGGTTCTTTTTGTAGCTTAGTATGTGGTCTATTCTGGAAAATCTTCCATGTGAACTTGAGAAGAATGTGTATCCTGTTGCTTTTGGGTGTAGAGTTCTGTAGATGTCTGTTAGGTCCATCTGTTCTAGTGTGTTGTTCAGTGCCTCTGTGTCTTTACTTATTTTCTGTCTGGTTGATCTGTCCTCTGGAGTGAGTGGTGTGTTCAAGTCACCTAAAATGAATGCATTGCTGTCTATTTCCTCCTTTAATTCTGTTAGTATTTGTTTCACATATGCCAGCGTTCCTGTACTGGGTGCATATATAATTATAATGGTTATATCCTCTTGTTGGATTGACCCTTTTATGATTATGTAATGTCGTTCTTTATCTCTTGCTATTTTCTTCGTTTTGAAGTCTATTTTGTCTGATACAAGTACTGCAACACCTGCTTTTTTCTCCTTGTTGTTTGCATGAAATATCTTTTTCCATCCCTTCACTTTTAGTCTGTGTATATCTTTGGGTTTGAGGTGAGTTTCTTGTAGGCAGCATATAGATGGGTCTTGCTTTTTTATCCATTCTGTTACTCTGTGTCTTTTGACTGCTGCATTCAGTCCATTTACGTTTAGGGTGATTATTGATAGATATGTACTTATTGCCATTGCTGGCTTTAGATTCGCGGTTACCAAAGGTTCAAGGGTTGCTTCTTTACTATCTAACAATCTAACTTAACTTTCTTGTTAAGTTATTGTAAACATAGTCTGATGTTTCTTTATTTCTCTCCCTTCTTATTCTTCCTCCTCCATTCTTTATATACTAGGTGTTTTATTCTTTGCCTTTAATTAGTATTTGGATGGTCTGCTTTCTTTGCTATGATTTTATTTTCTCTGGTGACATCTTTTTAGCCTTAGGAGTGCTTCCCTCTAGAGCAGTTTCTTTAAGATGTCCTGTAGAGGTGGTTTATGGGAGGCAAATTCTCTCAGTTTTGCTTGTCTGGAAATTGTTTAATCCCTCCATCATATTTAAATGATAATCGTGCTGGATACAATATTCTTGGTTTGAGGCCCTTCCGTTTCATTACATTAAGTATATCATTCCATTCTCTTCTGGCCTGTAAGGTTTCTGTTGAGAAATCTGATGATAGTTTGATGGGTTTTCCTTTGTAGGTGATCTTTTTCCCTCTCTAGCTGCCTTTAATACTCTGTTTTTATCTTTGATCTCTGCCATTTTAATTATTATGTGTCTTGGTGTTGTGTTCCTTGGGTCCCTTGTGTAAAGAGATCTGTGGGCTTCTGTGGTCTGCGAGACTATTTCCTTCCCCAGCATGGGGAAGTTTTCAGCAATTATTTCTTCAAAGACACTTTCTATCCCTTTTTCTCTCTCTTCTTCCTCTGGTACTCCTATAATGTGAATATTGTTCCGTTTGGATTGGTCACACAGTTCCCTTAATATTCTTTCATTCCTAGAGATCCTTTTATCTCTCTCTGCCTCAGCTTCTCTGTATTCCTGTTCTCTGATTTCTGTTCCATTAACAGTCTCTTGCATCTCATCCAGTCTGCTGTTAAGCCTGTCGATCGCTTGTCTGATTTCTGCATTGTCTTTCCTCACTTCCCTCACTTCCTCCCTCAGCTCTTGCATATTTCTCTGTAGATCCATCAGCATGGTTATGACTTTTATTCTGAATTCTTTTTCAAGAAGATTGTGCATTTCCATCCCTTCAGTCTCCCTCTCTGGTGTTGTCTGGGTCTGGGTGAGCTTTGTCTGTATCATATTCCTCTGTCTTTTCATGGCGATAGAACTGGTTGCTGGTAGGTGCCACGTATGTCAGCTGGGCTCTTTAAGACAAGAAGGCAGAGAAAGAAAAGAGAAAGAAAGAAAGAAAGGAAAGAAAAGAAAAGAAAGGAAAGGAAAAAAAGACACCCAGCAGGAGTAGATTCTGTAAGGATGCTATAGGTGGTGCTGTTGCTCCACTATTCCACAGCCGCAGCTGTGCAGCTTTGCAGGGCTGTTTGTAGCTCTGGCCAGGGCGGGAACGAATGGGAGGCTGTTGTTCTCTATGTGAAATTTCAGTGCAGCTACATTTTCCCAGTCACCAGCCAAGGAGTCCGAAATTCCTCAGGACTCCCAGCCTGCTGGTCCGAGTGTTCTGGGACAATCCTGGGCCCTTGCCTCTTTA
>JAVSCE010018089.1:0-73713 GCA_032199065.1 Smutsia gigantea | reverse complement strand
GACAGATGCACCCCTATGTTTATTGCAGCACTATTTACAATACCCAAGAAATGGGAGCAACCTAAGTGTCCATCAGTAGATGAATGGATAAAGAAGAGGTGGTACATATACACAATGGAATATTATTCAGCCATAAGAAGAAAACAAATCCTACCATTTGCACAACATGGATGGAGCTAGAGGGTATTATGCTCAGTGAAATAAGCCAAGCCGAAAAAGACAAGTATCAAATGATTTCACTCATATGTGGAGTATAAGAACAAAGAAAAAATACTGAAGGAACAAAACAGCAGCAGACTCACAGAACCCAAGAACGGACTAATAGTTACCAAAGGGAAAGGGACTGGGGAAATGGGTGGGAAGGGAGGGATAAGAGGGAAAAAGGGGCATTACGACTAGCAGATGTAATGTTGGGGGGGCACGGGGAGGGCAGTACAACTCAGAGAAGACAAGTAGTGATTCTATAGCATCTCACTACGCTGATGGACAGTGACCGTAATGGGGTTGGTGGGGGGGACCTGATGAAGGGGTAGTTTAATAATCGTAATATTGCACATGTAATTGTAAATTAACGATAATAAAATAAATTATATTAAAAAAAAAGAAAAAAGAGGGAAAAGTACATGCAAAAGACATAATTTAAAAGTGTGTGTCTAAAGTTTTAATTGTTATTATCTATAGCACTATGGATTTGTTGATAGTTTTCTTCTTCAATCATTTCTAACTATTAAACTAGAAACAATGAAGTCCATACATATAATCAAACATGTACATTGAATTATATACTTAATATCAGTAGTTTATTGTGTGTTGATTATACTTCAATAAAGCTGTGAAAATATATGGTAAAAAAAAAGAAACAATTTATGCTGACAAATGAGTGTGTGTGAGCAATGCAGCCAGAGCAGTTTAAAGCCTACAAGCTTACGCTAGGGTTAGAAGCGACCTCTAGTGGTTCACCTAGGCCATTACGTTTTTCTTGTTTCCTTAACACTATAAAAATACTACTACTCACATTTTACATTATTTTTAAAGAAACAATTACAATTTACGGTTTAATTTAGACATATATCAGGCATTTGATTAAAATAAACCCAAACCATGTGCCTCCCAAGCTGGAGTCTCTATTAATTATCATTACTAAGACTTTCTTCTGTAAGTACATCATTCCCTGCCATGCTGCCAATATTTATGTTCATTCTGCTTCCTGAAACAATGGTTTTCTTAAACACAGAGAAAGGACAACTGGTAGGCCACTGCTGATCCAAGGCTGAACAATCTTCTCAATCCTACACAGAGCAGAAATTGGTCATATTTTTTATATTTTATTTCACTTGATTTTTGGTTGTTCCTGATTTCCTCTGCCTGGCATTTCCCTCACGCTGCATTGTTAACACATTTCCTTATTTGAGTCTTTCCTGAACTTTCAGAGTACCCTAGGGTTTCCATTAGGCAATCTTACAACACCCCGTGCTTCCTTCTCCTTTATTTCATTTCCCCCAACTGTAATGAAATAGTAAATTCTGTAATGACTGTTTAATGTCTACTTCTTCTCGTAAATCATGAGACGGTTAAGGGGTGAGACTGTGTCTGGCTTGTTCATCACTGTCTCCTCAGCACTTAGCTCAGTGCCCAGCACATAACGTGTACTCAATATATAAATATTTATTGAATGAACAGACAGTATCCTGAAGGAAACTCCTGCCATGATCCTAATAACATCTTTTGCATCCTACTGCAGAGAAGACTGCATTTCAGGTGAGGATTTCGATTTCTGTTTCTTGAACACAATTTGCAATTGCTTTAGGTGTACCTGAAACAGATGTAACAATCTGTTGCAGAAGTGTTCCAGCTACTCTTTCAGTAGCTCAATTTAAATTTCTAGCCAGAAAGGCAACTCTTCAAAGAAGGCTGAATCCTCAGATATAACCCAGTCTTTATCAGACCATTTTTTCCAAGATAGAACTAAGGGAAAGACATTAACATTCCAACAGAGAGGGAGGTAAAGCCCATCCTATCTGTTGTCATAACCCAGTGTCATTTAGTCTCAGGTTTAGTAACATCATGCCACCTACAGGACTTACCTGGGCAACAGCACCACTGAAATGGGTGTGGTGGTAGTGTTTACTCCTCTGAGGCCTTTCGACAATCCCAGCCTCATCCTTAGACTCTTGCTGAGTGCTACTATTTAACACCAGAGACTGAGAACAGGGGAATGGCTGGTTTTGAAATACCACACATGGTCCTTGGGCCGTAGACATATGCCTTGGAATTAAGAGGGAACAGAGTAAAATGTTCTGAGCAGGAAGTTGTCCAAGTCTATTTGGATATTTGGAATGTCTGCTATTATTGTATCTTCTCCCCTCACCCACCCCAACTCTTAATGTTATCATTTTGGTGTAGTCCTTTATATTTTTAAATTTTTACCGAAGTATCATGGATATACAGTCTTATATTGGTTTCAAATATACAACACACTGGTTCAACAGTTACTTATTATTAATTCCTCACCCCCTCTAGTGTGGTTACTATCTGTCAACATAGGAAGATGTTACAGAATCATTGGCTATATTCTCCATGCTGAACTACCATCCCCATTACCAGCTTATATTATGATGAAAATTTTGTGTCCATTTATCCGCCTCAGCCTCCCCACCCACTCACCCCAACTACTAGTGACTACCAATCCCATCTCAGTGTCTATGAGTCTACTGCTGCTTGTTCATTCTGTTTTGCTTTTAGATTCCCCAAATAAATATTTGGTATTTGTTTTTCTCCACCTGGTTTATTTCACATAGCATAAAACCCTCTAGATCCATCCATCTTGTCGTAAATGGCAGGATTTCTTTTCTTTTTATGGCAGAGTTATATTCCATTGTGTATTCTTTCATCTACTGATGGACACTTAGGTTGCTTCCATATCTTGGCTATTGTAAATAATGTGGTGATAAACATAGGGGTGTATATATCTTTTCAAATCAGGGATTTTGTTTCTTTAGGTAAATTCCTAGAAGTGGAATTACTGGGTTGAATGGTATTTCTATTTCTCATTTTTTGAGGAACCTCCATAAAGGTTTCCACAGTGTCTGCACCAATTTACATTCCCACCAACAGTGTAGGAGGGTTCCCATCTCTCCACATCCTCACCAACACTTATTTCTTGTCTTTTGGATAGTGGCCACTCTAACTAGTGTGAGGTGATATTTCATTGTGGTTTTGATTTGCATTTCCCTGATGATTAGCAATGTGGAGCATCTTTTCATGTGCCTGTTGGCCATCTGTATTTCCTCCACCCATTTTTCAGATCAGGTTATTATTAATTTTTGGTGTTGAGGCATGTGAGTTCTTTATATATTTTGGATGTTAACCCCTTATTGGATAAATCATTTACAAATCTATGCTTTCATACTGTAGGTTTCTTTTTTGTTCTACTGATGGTATACTTTTCTGTAGAGAAGCTTTTTAGTTTAATGTAGTCCCACTTGTTCATTTTTTGTTTCCCTTGCCTGAGGGGATGTGTCCAGGAAAAAATTGCTCGTGTTTATGTACAAGAGATTTTTGCCTATGTTTTCTTCTCAGAGTTTTATGGTTTCATGTCTTACATTCAGGTCTTTGATCCATTTCAAGTTTACTTTTGTGTGTGGAGTTAGTAATCCACGTTCATTCTCTTGCATGTAGCTGTCCAGTTTTCCCAACACCCGGTATTGAAGAGGCTGTCTTGGTGTAGTCCTCTTGATTTGGGCCCTGAGATTCTCTTCTGTTTCTTGTATGATGTAGCAGGGTTTTCCTAAAGTCACAACTTTAACATTTTTATAGAGGCATATGTGATGATTAACCCCACACAATAATGATTTCATTTATTCTGAACACCTTTAAACATCGGAATTAATACAAACATGCACTTGTATAATGGTGGCATGTTCTCCCACATATGCTGTTTCTCTCGTGGAGCTCTTCCCCATATTGTTCACATGGATGGCTCCTTGTCATCCTTCAAGTCTCAGATTTGGCCTGACCATCTCCTCTTCCTTTAGCCTATCTCAGAGACCCTGTTGTTTTCCTTCATACCACTTATCATAAGTCTTCAGATATTTATTGTGTTCATTCATTCTGCCTATTCTTCTAGACTGCAAGGCTTCAAAGGGCAGGGGCCTTTTTTGTTTTGTCCACTTTTGCATTCCTAGGGCCTACCAAAATGCCTGACATGTGGTAGGTGCTTCATAAAGAAGTGCTGAATAAATGGGTGTTTTGTTTCACTTACGCTTGTTCCTCCTACAGCATTTTAGTTTCTGCTATTACACTGTAACTCCCTAGGGGATAGGAGAAAATGACAATGTGCCTTTCCTCTGAGTATTGTGATGGCAATCCTTTATTGAGAAGCTGTTGGCTTCTCCTGGATGGCTTTGACGTACCCAGAAGTGCACAACATTATTATTAATAATATTAGTAATTAGTAACAGCTTGACTGAGGCAATCAGGACAGCTGTCAGAATGCTTTTATAGTTATACTACCGAACTACGAACTACTGACATTACAATGAAGTGAGAATTGGCAGAATGTTGAAGTGTATGCATGTGTGTTTTAATTTGCATAACGAACCAAGGCATCCCACACCATCTCTCGGAAATGAAATCCGATGGACACATCCTTGCGCGCCAGGAAGCAGAGCGTCTTGCTGCTGCTCCTCTGCCCAATGGGGGGCAGCAGCCTCCTAGTAACTCATTCCCTGAAGACGTGTAGGTGGGAGGAGATTCGCGTTCAAAATCTTTTTGACTCTACCCGCTCCCCGTAGCTCCTTAACCCGCTGGAGTTTCAATGCGCGTTGTTGTTTTACGAAGCTGAGTCTCATACACCACCCGCTGCTCATCTGGTCATGGCTTCTCCGAGTTCCTTCACCTACTATTGCCCTCCATCTTCCTCCCCAGTCTGGTCAGAGCCGCTGTACAGTCTGAGGCCCGAGCACGCGCGGGAGCGGTTGCAGGACGACTCAGTGGAAACAGTCACGTCCATAGAACAGGTGAGGTAGGACTGGGCGAGGCTCCCGCGCGGGGGCTTCTGGGAGCGGGAGTCCTGTCCGCCAGGCCGCCCAGGTGCGAAACTCACCCGGGAACTACGACTCCCACAGTGCCCCGCGGCGGCTCCCCTCTGGGAAGCTCTGGGCGCCCCGGCTTCTGCTGGGGAGTGGCGCGTTTGTAGGGCCAGGTTGGGGAGGGGTTGTCGTCAGGGTTGGGGTTGGAGGCGAGGACTGTACCCGGGTCCTCTCTGCCTTAGGGAGCGGAGAGAATCATGTTCTGAGCCTGGAGGACTGAAGCAGCCTGGACGGGTCAGACAGCCCTTGACGTTCTGGCAAGACATCAGGAGACGCTCGGATGGATACTGTACTTTCCCCACACTGTTCATAGTTTTGGGACACAGAGGGGAAGAGAAGCGGCCAGACTGCGGTCATGCCATTCCATGATTTCTTTAATTTCTGACCCATAATGGCAGGTTTGGGTCCTGCCTCGTAAGCGGGCATTTTAGTAATCATTAAATCATTTGAGCACCAGCAACGTGTTGGACACAATGTTAAACGTTGGAAATACAAAGAATTAGAACAGTGCCTGACAATGAGTACAGGCAGGAAAACAATACATTTGGAAAGTGCTCTAGCAAAATTACAAGTTTTGGACTACTTGTCATTCATTCGCTGAGGTCTTGCAATGGGATCAGACCTATCATTTTGAAAAGTGATTGAAAAATGAGTAGTGGAATACAGCTTAGTTTTTCTTTTATTCCCCAGTTGAAATTGTTCTCAAATTATTGTTGGAATGTTTGTCCATCTGTCACTAGAAAAGGTCAGGATGAATCTTTTTAGCATTAACGCCTAAGTATCAGACTGCTTACTAAAATAAGGTCCCTTAGTAAGATCAGTGTCCAGGCTTAGCCTTGGAGGGGCCTGCTTTGACTTTCATACCTGAAGATGAAAGCCTCTTTTTAAGCAAATTAGTAGTGATAGTTATATTGTATATTTATGACTATAAATGTAAATTAATAACAAAAACAAGGGCTTGAATACACAGTCATACATAGAGTAATAGAGTATTATAACTGGAGATTTCTACTTTGTGAATTTTAGGGTAGAAAGGAAATCCTTACCTTTTGAGTCTAGCTCCAGAAGTTAATTAGCTCACCAGTGTTTCCTTCTACAGAGGTCTTTTTCCAAAAGATTGCAAAGAAATCTACCATCAATGAAAAACCTACAGGATCTTTGCAGCATTCCTAAGTGATGCATTGTTGAGTTGATTCGGGTCGAGCCTTTTTCCTATTTTCTGCTCTAAGACTGTTTGATCACCTTTTATGTAGTTAACCAGCCCAGCAGATAAGGCTATGGATAGGATGCTGGTGGAGAAAGGAAATCAGAAGTTGTTCTGTTGATTTAGAAACCAGAACAGAGACCTCCTTGGTTAGACAGGAGCTTTACAGAATCTTCTCTTTCTCTTTTTTCCTATACTACTTTTTTCAATAGAGTTTCCCTGCTTAGTTCTTACCAGGAAGACATCAGCACTTATATTCTAAGTGCCTAGGCATAATGAGTGATGCAAAAATGGATACAAGGGTTGGCTGAGGCCTGGGCCAGATAAGGAAGTTAAGTTCTGATATGGAACATTGTTATAGGATATCTTTCAAATCTAGGCCCAACTGTGTGGTAGATAGTAGAGCATCTTATATTTCTTTTCCATGCCATTTTTCCAGCTCACGTTTTAAAAGTCTAGGGTCAAAAGTTACAGAGAGTAGAAGTTAATGTAGTATCCCATGCTCATGGCTGTTTCAGTGTCTGAATAATCATTGTAGTGTGCATTCACTGGGTCCCAGCACTGTGCTAAGTGCTCCCCAGACATTGTATCATCATCAGTCCTTTCACATTTCACAGTGAAGACTGAGGCTTAGAGAAGTACTAGGTTGGTAGGTTAATGATGACTTATAAGAAATACCAACCTTGTTAGGAGGAGTTGTTCATAGAAGGTGCTGTTACTCTTTTGGTTCTGTCCGTTTATTCATAGGTATTTACTGACAGAGCTCAATTTTGTGCCATTGCCAATAAAAATAAAAGCTTGTCACCTGTGTCCTAATTATCAGGAAACTTTATTTGTTAAATGACAGTTTGATAATAGGAGTTAAATCTCTAAACAGTGGAAAGAGCCCTTAGCTGTGGGTCCTTCTGTTCTATTCCTTCACGTTTTCATTCATTCAACAAATAAGTGCTTTCTCAGTGCCAGGAACTGTTCTAGGCACTGGGCATAAGACAGTGAACAAAAGAGGCCAAGTTGATGCCTTTATGAAACTTTTGTTCTAGGCCAGGAAGGTAGTCAATTAAAAAAGGAAAACAATCAACTTATCTAATTTTAATTAGAGGGAAGTGCTTTGGAGAAAAGTTAGGTTTAGCAGAAGGTAGATAGTGTAGGCCAGGAATGGATGGAGTGGGAGCAGGGGAGATTTTTATGTAAGGTGGTAAGTGGTACACTGCTGGTGATGTGACATTTGAGCTGAGACCTGGCGTGAGTGAGTGAACAAGCCCTTTTATAACCTAGGGGAAAAGCATCCTGGGCAGAGAAAGTAGCCAGCACAAAGGACCTAAGGCAGAAGTGTGCCTGGTGAGTGGAGAAACTCTGTGAGCAGAGAGGTTGGTAAACAGAACAGGCGATGAGGTGGGATCATGTAGGTCCTTATAGGCCATTGTAAGTACTTTGAGAATCCTGATTGGGATGGGAGGCCATTCGGTTGGATAGCTCCCATTTCCTCCCCAGATTCACGCTCCCCTTTTCTACCCTGCTCTGCAGATGTGCCCCAGGAGGCAGACCTGCACTGAAAGGCTCACTTGCTTTATGGCTTCTGGTTGTATTTGGCTATGGGGAGTACTGATGGAGCATGAGAGAGGGAGAAGAATGAATGAGTGCATTTGTTGCCTCTCTGCAGGATTGCATGGGCTGGAGTGTCTCTCTCCTTAAGAGCCCATCTCCTGTCAGGGGCCTTCTCCTTGGAGCTCTCTGTCTCCCTCTCTACTCTGTTTCTTCACCCTTTCAGGTCTAGGAGGGGATCCAGTACCCCTGTGTGCCAGCCCCAGGGTACTGCACTCCTGCCTGTGGTTTTCCTGCACCTGCCATACCTTTGTAACTAGTACCTTCATGAACTCTCCTCAAATCACCCACTCTGAATGTGCCATCTGTTTCCTACCAGGAGTTGAATGGTCCATGATCTGAGGGTTTTGACGCAATCTGACTGGCATTTTAACAAGTTCATGTAGGTCACTGTTGAGAGTAGACTGTGAGGAGGCAAAGGTCTGTGCAGGGAAACCAGTTAGGAGGCCATTGCAATATGCCAGGTGACAGGTGTTGGCAGCTTAGCTCAGGGCTGTGGTAGTGGAGCTAATGAGGTGTAGTCAGATTCTCGGTTGTTTTTTTAAAGGTTCTATGTTGACAGGCTGCTTTGTTGATGGATTTGGTGCATGGAGAACTTTTTATGACTCTGGAAAGCACGAGGTGACTGTATTGCTAGTGGTTTTCTTCCTTTTGGTGCCATCTGTAATCACCCCCATTGCAAATACTCTGTGACTCAGGCCAGTAGGTTAATACTGGTATAGTCTCAGGGGTAGGAGGCTTGCCCAAAACGCTTATTACAGAGGGTGCTATTCCTGCCTGTCTTTTAGTTTGCACTTGAACAGGAGCCAAAGCATCTCCCATTTGAAATGGCATTTTGTCATTAGACAGCCTTCAATCCAGTGACAAGGAGCTCTGAGGGGAACTTAGAAGAGTTATCTGCCATAGTTCCTACCTTCAAAACTTTTCTCTAAGAGGAAAAATAAAGAATATGTCTGAAGTAGTCCCAGAACAATGTACAGGGACACATAATTAAGTGCTAGATTATGATTGCATTGCCAGTCAGGGAGAGTAACTCAGTCTGATGTGGACAGGACATCCTGTCAGGACAGTTTCAGGAGAATGTTGGGCTGCAAAGGATGGACTTGGGGAGCAGCCATTCTAGTTAGAGGAGCTGTTAGGAGGGAAAACGCCAGCCTACCAGGAATGGATGGTGCAGGTTGGCCGTGATAAGAAACTAGGTCAGCTGGATGGATGGGCCAGCGGGGCTAGAAGCGAGGGATGGAGAGCTTGGCCCAGTAGCTGGCTTCAAGGGATAGGCATTGTGCCACTGCAGAGCCTGAAGGAGGGAATGTCAGGGGTCCAGGAATGAATCCTGCCTCCTGCTGTTGGCTTTTTTCAAGTTATGTCTCCAAAAGATGATTAAATGGAAGTAAAACAAGTCACTAAATGTGATCACACTTACCAGTTTTTTATGCTTCTGGTAGAAAGAACCAGAGCTCTACCTTCTTTAGTGGTCAGTAGGCTGTCTATAGTGAATCAGTTTTGTTTTATTGACATTCAGCATATACCATGTTGCCCAGCTAAAAGAAACTTCCAGATAGCAATTTTCTCTTATCTATTAAAAAGCTCCCCTAAAACTTTTTGGTCAACTCAAAATTACATGTACTTTTAGGTATATAGGTGAACAAATCAATTGCCTACTTATAAAATTTACATCTTAAATTTTGGTACATATGCCTATTTAAAATTACATACTTTATAAAATCATTCTAATTCGGAAATATTGTTCTTCCTCATTCATAAAACATTTTTCTCCAAATTCTTCACATATATCTTTGACCTTAGCATTTTTTTCATTATTGGAGTCACATTTTGGATTAGCTAATGTGTTTTTCTACACCATACTTTAAGTTTATGAGATAAATCCCTTTTGAATATGCATAAAGATATTTTATCCCAAGTTATAAGTACCCACTTGCATAACATGAATTCTTTTACAATGTGTGCAGCTGGTGTGTATCTTTAACTCTGAATTCTCGTGTTCCCTTTTTGCTCTCCTAAGCCACCAGTTCTCTCACGACTGGAGAAAGTCAGATGTACTGTTAGGATTAACAGTTATGGTATAGATTAAAAAGATTTGGGAGGGCTGGCCTGGGAACCAAATGGTTAGGTCTACCATTGATTTGATGAGAAAACAAATAAGGTCCAAACAACAGACTTCACCGTGAACTTTCAAAACACAGCTTCTTTTGTGTGTTGTGGCCTGCCTACCTACGTAGGTGTGGGAAAGCTTGGGTGATTAGGCATCATGAAACCAAGCACTTTGGAATCTTTTTCTTTTTTCTTTTTTTTTCTTTTTCTTTTTAAAGGAATTTGTAGTTAGCAAAAAGTGTGAATAATAACATAATTAGCAATTGTTTTCCTAGAACCTAGAGTTAGCAGTTGCCAGAATCTTATTTTTTTCGCTTCTCGTTATTTGCTTAAAGGATAACCATGACAGTCCAGCTAGTCTCCTTTAACCCCACCCCCAGTTCTGTTTGGCCCCACCCGCTCTAGAAGCAACTTCTCTGTGAGTTGAGTATGTATCCTTCCACTGCCTCACTTTTAATCCTGTCTGCATCTGTAAACTCTGTACTATGTGCATTATTTTAAAAAATTTACATAAATTCTCAAACTCTGTCATCTTGTCTTTTTCTGTTTAGTGTTTCTCATCTCTGTCCAAACTGATTACTGTACATCTTGTTCATCTTATGTAACTACTAATAAAGATAATTTTCAGAGAAAGGTAAAATCATGTCTCACACAGATAAAAATGAACATGTGTTAAAATTTTTACTTTACTCACCTTGAGGGAAGCAGGCAGATGTTATGACCAGTTCAAGTAAAAGTCAAAAAGCACATATTCATCTGGAGTAAGGAAATTGAATTACAAATAGAGGCAGAACTGGTTTTTCCATTGTGTGTGTTGGGATGAGGTAATCGAATCAAAGTTTTAAGGATCAGGATAGAGTTTGCATATCTTCTCAGTTACTTAAAACTTTCAAAGAGGCCTAAAATAGTTTGAGAACAGTGAACAGGGCTAGAATCAGACAGGTGCTGTAGACAATGCATAGTTTTCCACTGAAGTGCAAATTTTTTTTCTATACTATTGTATATATAGTATACCATATTATATATACTGTACTATATATATAGTCTATAGTAGTTAGATGGGATGTCTTAGATGTATAGTATAGTATAGTATGGAGTAGTCTGTTTTATCCTTACCCTTCCTGATGGGTGTTTGGATTGTATCTTAGTTTTCAGTATTATTTATAATATTGAGTGAGCATCTTTATGCACACCTTCTCATGCACATGTGCATAAGTTTCTCTAGGTAGAGCTCTATTTAGAGAATTTCTGGGTTGTAGAGTCTGTGCCCTGTCAGTGTTATTACCTGCTATCATACTGTCCTCCCAAGTGGCTGTAGCAGTTTACGCACTAATTTATGGTATACTGGAGTTCTGTTTTCCCCCAAACCCTAAGACTTGATATTATCAGCAGTTCTAATTTGGGAAAATAAAATCTTTAAATATGTTCCAGATATCTTCCCCTAGGCTCTTGTTTGCCTTTAACCTTTCTGTTCCCTTATAGTTTGGGCTTCTTAAAGAAAAAATAGATTTTCTATCTCATGAATATATTCTCTTATATACTTCTTTAATGATTCGATTGAAGTTTTTCATGTTCAAGCTTGATCAACCTGAAATTAATTTTTTTAGGGTGTGAAGTAGGAAGGTCATTTTCTACCAGCAACATTTACTCACTAGTCTATGTTTCTTCCCTTGTTATTGGGTTTTACCACCTCTGCTGTATGCCAGCTTTCCCTATATGTATGGGCTGTTAGGAATTCTTTAGTGCAAAATGCTTCTAGAGGAGGACTCCTGAAATAACAGGCATGATGAGCACCTGTCCTTTGAAGGGGGAGGGGTTACTGCTGATAACAAATTGTGGCTCTGTAGGCCATTGGGTACCTCTTTCTAGTGTTCATTTTGGTTTATGACTTAAACTTAGTTTTCTTTTACTACTTCTAGAATACCGGGTGTTAAAACAGGTTTTTAAAAAAGGAATTGACAACGAGGGCAGTGGTCAACTGTTAGAATCACCTGGGAAACTTTTTGTCCTCTCCCTCCAAGGTTGCACCCCAGACCAATTAAAGCACAGCCTTTGGGGGTGGGACCCAGGCATCAGGATTTTTTTTTAAGCTCTCCAGGTGATTCTGGTGTGCACCCAGGGTTGAGAACCCTTGGTTCATTAAGGATTCATAAAGGATCTCCGCCTTGATAGAGAGGAGAGCCAGTTGGATAAGAAGACTAGGTCATCTTGGACCTAATGGTGAATCTTGTTCTCAAAGTATTAGGTTATTTGTCCAGAGAAATGTTTGCTTCTCGTCTTTGTTTATTCTTTACTAGTAAAGAAGAAGAAAAGTATGATGAGCAGTTTAAAATAAAACAACAATTAAATAATTATAGATTAAGAAAGAGCTGTTTGAAGTCAAACTCCACATATCAGCCACTGAGCTGAAATCCACAGTAACTGTTACCACTAATAAAGCTCCAGGGGGGGAAGGGTGTTCTCGGCTGGGGCGAATCCCCTACGAAACTGAAGCTGAGATAAGTCAAGGAGTAGATTGAGAGAAGCCATTTTTATTGTTCACAGCTTGCTTGAATTCATTAGCTAGGCTCAGCTCCACCTCCTCCTGCCGCCGCTCACACTCTGCTGCCCAGGCACACTCTGTACTTCCCATCCGCCCCTTCCAGGAGGAACTCCATTAGTGGGTCCTTGGTGACTGGCAGATGCCAGACCAATTATGCACCAGGAACAGAGGGGAGGAGAGAATGGCTGCTCCCTCTCTGCCCCTTGCCCCAGATCAACGGGAGACTCTGCAGTGCTAAACACCCACTGTCATGTAAATGAACTAAGGCTAGGCAGGAGATTCTCGAAATTCTGCAGTTTACCCCACAATCCACCCTTCCAGAATTCTCACTTCACAATCTATGTCACCAAACCATCTTCTGCAATGGCCCCTGTGTGAGAAAGCTAGAGCACTGTAACCAGACTAGTAACGCACAATAACAAAAGAAAAACCGATAGAAATAAAATCATGGTAATCCTCAAGCTTGAGGACCCAGCTGGGCTCAAGGTCGCACCCAGATTAAGTCCATGGTGTGCTCATTCCAGGAGGCCAGCAGCTGAACTGGTAGGGGGCTCCGTGCACACTCAGCGGGCAGCGGCTGAGGCCAAGGAGGTGGGTCCTATCCACAGGGACTGAAGAAGAGTATGACCTTAGGGCAATAAGATACATGTTTTAATGACACCAGCATAGGCAAATCCTGCCCATCAGGTAGGATGGGTGCAAGAGAGTGGTCCTGTGATAGGACAGTGGCATGGGGTCTCATCCTGGTCTAGTATACCAGGCCTTCACCCCTCTCCCTGAAGAATCTGTGGTTGTTGCGCCTTCATTTTCTTAAAATGGGTGGGCTCTCCATACCGGAGGGGCTGGAGCCTCAGGTGGTGGCCTGGGCAGCAGTTCCACCCTCGGCCCCACCCCCTCATTCTCCCCTGGCTCCTCTACCATCTCTGGAGCTGAAGGTAGCACCCCTTCCTTCACCTCCCCAGGGGCCTCTTGCAGCTGGCATTTTTCTGCTGCCTCCTCCCTTGCGGCTAGTATGTCTCTCAGCAGTGTGATCTCCATTCTCAGTAGCTCCTGTTCCTCCCTCAGAGCAGCCCATGACTCCTCTCCCTTTTCTTCCAATCGATGCTGAAGTGTGTCTCTACCCTTTCCAATGCCACGAGAAACAGCCACCCTACAATTCCTGCTGCCCCACAGCGACTCAGTCCACCTGAGTCCCCTATTTCATGGAGGGCCAACTCCACTGCCTCCGGTGTCCCCACCCTTCCCCAACTCTGGGGAGGGGCCCACTTTTCTAGGAGGCACTTTACTCCAAACCAGATACTCACTGGGGAATACCTGGGTGAATCCCCACCACCCACAGTAGGGTTCCCGGGTGTCTCCACATCACCCACAGGGGTTTTCTGGGTGTCTCCCCACCATCTATGGGGGCAGCCTGCCCAAACATCACACCCATGAAGACAGATTTCGGGTTCCCTGGATCCTACTGACTCACGCTAGATATAGCTCCAGGGGGAAGGGTGTTCCTGGCCTAGGGTGAATTCCTCATTAAATCTGTGCAACCAAAATAAGTCAAGGGAAAGAGTAGATTGGGTGAAACCATTTTTATTGCTCACAGCTTGTTTTAATTTGCTAGGTAGGCCTGGCACATCTGTCTCTTCTGGCCACCACATGCTCTGCCGCCACAGTGAGCTCTCTAATTCCTGTCCACCCCTTCTGGGAGGAACCCCATTGGCAGGTCCTTGGTGACTGGCAGATGCTAGACCAATTATGTAGCAGGAATGGATGGGAGGAGAGAACAGCTGCTCCCTCTCCATCTCTTGCCCCAGATTAATGGGCGGCTCTGCCTATTGATATGTAAATGATATGTAAACTAAGGCCAGGTGGGAGATTCTGGAAATTCTTTAGTTTACCCCACAAAAGTTGCTGGCTTTTTAAATCCATTCTAATACTGATGGACAGATGAGCTGTTTCCATATTGTGGATATTAACAATAATGCTGTTGTACACTTTCTTGTAGAAGTTTTTTTATGAGCATATGTTTTCATTTCTCTTGGGTAAAGACCTAGAAGCAGAATTGTTGGAACATTGGGTAGGGGTATGTTGAGTTTTATAAGAAACCACTGGCCTTTCCCAGAGTGTTTGTACATTTTGCACTCTCACCAGCAATGTATACGAGTTCAGGTTGCTCTATATCCTCAGCAACATTTGGTGGTATCTGTCTTTTCAACTTTTCACTGGTGGGTGTAAAGTGGTATTGGTAAGAAAATAATTATTCATGACACTTGTTAAAGGAAGACTTTATTCAACAGAAGCACTATAATGAGGTTTTGCAGCAGGGAAGAGAGAATGGGCTCAACTCTGAATACAACAAGGAATAGTGAGAATTTATAGCCAAGGAGCAGGGTTGGGGGATTGATGGATGAAAAATTACTGAGAGGAACCATCAGGGGTAAGGGAGGATTCTGGCTAAACTTGACCTAACAGGATTCCCCTTGAAGCAGGACAGGGTGATCAGACATCACTGAAGGATGGAGGAGGATGGGGAACCCAACTGAGGTTGAACCAACTTAGCAGGACTCTTGCTAATATTGGGGGACGCAAAGATGGGTGTGAAAGTACAGAAGTCGAGGCCAAGTTTGAAAGAAGATTCAGAGGAGCCTGGCTAAAGTTTGGTTAAGGAGAGACGCATTGTATAATATTTGCTTTTAAGTTGCCAGAAATACATTCTTATCAGTTTAAGCATTTGTTTGTATACTATACATACAAATTTATTGGCTGTGCATGTGCAGATGTATTTGACTTTTCAAAAATCTTCCTTATACTTGGATAAAATAGTCATGGTCTGGGTATTAAATATTTTGTTTTGTTTTGATTCTTAATAATTCCCTCCAACTTTTTATTTTAAAAAATTTCAAATATACAGAAAAATTGACAGCATGTGTTTAACCCTCCACCTAATCTCCATCCTTCATATAATCTATTAAAGGATAAATTTTAGAATAGAATAAAATCACATCTCAGACAAATATAAAATGAGCACATATCAAAGTTCTTATTTAACCTACGGAACCAGCAAGACATTACAACTGTATTTGACCCTGGATTTGAACTGTGCAGGTCCACTTATACATGGATTTTTTTCAATAAATAAATAGATTGGAAAATCTTGGAGATTTACAACAATTTGAAAAAATACTTTTGTCTAGATTACTTTACCATTTTTTAAAAACCTTTATTGAAGTATAGTTAATATAGCTTGCTTTATTTTAATAATACAGTACACAATACATATACAAAATCTGTTTTGACTGTTTATGTTACCAGTAAGGCTTCTCATCAACAGTAGGCAATTAGTAGGAAGTTAACTGGGGAGTCAAAAGTTACACATAGATTTTATATACTGCACTGAGGTCAGTACCCCTAACCTCTGCATTGTTTAAGGGGTCAGCTGGTAGTTCAGAGGAGTACCACACATTTATAGTCAGGTAGAAAAACCCAATGGATCATCCAGCTAAAGACGCAATTCTTCTTTTGGGGTGTGTGTATACACGCGTATATATGTAATGACTAATTTTTTTAAATGAATCTTTGAAAGCAAGATAAAGACATTATGATAATTCATTGCTAACTGATAAAGCATTCATATTTTAAGAATGACATTCTTCTACATAAGGACATTAACGTGACACCTAAGAAAATAAATAATCTTATAATATCATCTAATATCCAATTTATTTGAAAATTTACCCAATTGTCCCAAGATTCTTTTGTATCTTTGTTTTTGTGTGTTGAACCACTCAGAGTTTCTTTATTTCAAGATATTTAAAATTTTTGAAGAGTTAATTCCTTGGGACTTAATCTGCTGGTGACTAATCCTGATGGCCTTTCTTATAACATTTCATGTATCATTGCTTCTGAAACAGATTGGATGCTTTAGGCTGTCCTCCTCCTCCCAAGAGAGCCATACCACTTTCATTAATGTGGTCATGAACTGTGTGCCCTGCGCTCAGGGAAATAAACCTATGGGCCCTTTGCTATTTATGCAGAAGAAAATTATCTGTTGTTATGGAGGCATTAATCCACCTTTGTATTGTCCCCAATTGGTAACTGCCTTGGCTGTGGGGGTTCTCATGCAGAAAGGAGAGACTGACTAGAAAAGAATAGTTAGTTCCTTTGGGATGGAAGGGAGGCATCAAAATTCAAGATAAAATGAGGGGCCAGGGAAGCTGGACATGCTTTAGCATCCTTGTGTTAGAGTTTATTATTTTTTTGGTATTTGGATTTGATAGCTATATAGTATTCAGAATTCTTCATGACTGAGATAACTTTTTAAAAATATCCTCAGTTCTCCTATATTTAAAGTTAGACTTTTCAATCATTTTAAAAAGGAATTTAATCATAGATCTTGCCTATGGATACGGAGTTGTTAAGACTACTTCCCTTAATTCTGTCCCAAAGGCTATATTTCTCAATCTAATAATGTATTAGAGGTCTCCAAGACCACCCTAAGTTTACCCCTAAGTTTGCTGATTCACTGTAAGGATTCAGAGAACTCATGGTTATGACTGATTACAGTAAAAGACTACAAAGCAAAATCAGCAATGGGAAAAGGCTCATGGGATGAAGTCTGGAGGAAACTAGGCACAAATTTTGAGAGTTTTCTCCCTGTGGATTCACACAGGGTGTACTTAATTCCTCCAGCACTGAATTGTGATGACACATGCAAAGTGTTGGATACTAGAGAAGCTTGTTAGAGACTTGTGCTCATGGTTTTTACTGGGGATTGGTCACATAGGCACTCTCTTTTTCTAGCACTTCTCAAAATTCCAGACTCCCAGAGGAAAGTAGCTGTTCAGCATAAACTACATTGTTTATACAGATTAGGCAAGTGAGCCACTTGTATCAGTTCTGGGAATGTTGGGAACCCTCCCAAAATCTAGGTTCCCAGACACCAGCCAAGGTTCAACCCAACAAGCAGGACATCCTAAGGATAGCAGTCTTAGGTCTACTATGTTAAATTTTTTATATACAGGTAACTTTTTTCCTTCTGCTATGGAAATCAGAACATTCAATGAATGCTTGCATCTTCCCAGTAAAAATTTTACTTAGATTTTATATAACACTATATAATAAAGGCTATATGAGGAGAAGAAGCAAAAAAGATATGTTGCATGTTTTGGGGATTACTTTGATTTTTCTCTCCCCTGGATGAGTACTTCTAAATTTTTATGTTAATCCATTATTATTTGTCAAAAACCCTGCAGGCTTGCTGCTTAGTATTATTTTTAAAGTTGTACTCTAAAAACCATACTATGGGCTCAAAGGTTATCTTCTGCTAAAATACACCATTTCCTAAAGACAACCCACAGAATGGGAGTAAATTTTTGCAAATCATTTATCTGATTTGTATTGAGAATACCAGGGACTTGTATCTAGAATATATGAGGAAGTATTACAATTCAGTAATGAAAAGACAAATAACCAATTGCTTTTTAAATGAGCAAAATATCTGAATAGACAGTCTCGAAAGAAATACAAAGGGCCAATTAGCCCACAGAAAGATGCTCGACATCATTAGCTCTCAGGTACATGTAATCACAACTATAAGGAGATATTGCTTCACACCCACTAAGATGGATATAATCAGAAACACAGATAATAACGTGATGGTGTGGATGTGAAGAAATTAGAACTCTCATCCATTGCTGGGTGGGAATGTAAAATGGTGCAACTGCTCTGGAAAACAGTCTGACAATTCTTTGAAGAGTTAGATATACAGTAACCATATGATCCAGCAATTCTGCTTCTGGGTGTATACCTATGCCTAGGTAGAAATGAAAACGTGTCCATCCAAACACTTGTACAATAATGTTCGTAACAGTTTTATTCATAATAGGCAACATAACTGGTGCAACATGTGAAAACAACCCAAATGCCCATGCCCATCAACTGTTGAATGGATAAACAAATGTGATGTATCCATACAATGGAATATTACTTGGCAATAAAAAGAAATTGAGTACTTGTACATGCTACAACATGCATGAAGCTTGAAAACATTATGCTAAATGATAGAAGACAGTCACAAAGAACCATATTTTGTGTGATTATGTTTACATGAAATATCCAGAATAGGCAAATCTTTAGAGATAGGAAGTAAATCAGTGGGGTGGGGTGGCTGGAGGATTGGGGGTAACTGCTAAGAAGTGCAGGATTTCTTTTTGGGGTAGTGAAAATGTTCTCAATTTGGTTGTGGTGATGGGTACATAACTGTGCATATACTAAAAGCCATTGAATTACACACTTTACATGGGTGAATTGAATGGTTTGTGAATTATATCTCAATAAAGCTAATAGAAAAACATGCCAGTTCTTTAGAGAAAATGAAGGAGATTATTTGTCCATTATTATGAACAGCTGTCGTTTAACACTCAGGTATTTATTAGAATTCATAACTCAGATTTTCAGATGTGAGTCGGTTACTAATTGCATTAGAACATCACTTGTTCATTCTGAAGAAGAGTGGTTAGGAAATCCAAAAAAAAATGATGCTCTATTGGGAATATTTTAATCATTTTCTACTTTGCAGTATGACATATATGTATTTCTGTCAGGTGTGTTCATTTAGAAATAAACCTCTGTTTTCTTCATCTAGTTCTTGGCTGCTTACATCTCCTGAGTGGGAACTGAAGGTGGGGATTCTCATTAAGGAGTTCTTGGCTTCACCTTTTTTTCCTAGGGGTCTAAGTGTCAGAATGCTAAGGAAGCAAGGCTCATCCATTAGCCTTTGGATATTATTAAGTCATATGGATTTGAATTGACTTGTATTTGGGTAAAGGAAGTGAATTTTCTTTCTACTTGGTTTTGTTTAATTCGGAATTCATCGATTCACTTAGCTATAACTGTATACTGTAGGCAAATCTTTATTTAATGATCTTACTGACAGTTGCTTCTTATATATTTTTCCATTCCTTTTCAGCTTACCGCTAAGGAAGTCATGACAGAAATCCAGTCTGTGTTCCATTTAGGCTGGTGCTTTAAATGTCCTGTCTGAGTGTCTGGAAAGGAAAAAGAATTGTGTGGCATCTGGGACAACTTTCTTCCTCCCGAGTCAGAGTCTCACAGTGACTTCAGTCCTTTTTTTTCAAGTATTGTAAATTCTGAGCCAGATCATCCCTCAAACTCATGTTCAAAGGCAAATACCAAAGGATATCCTAAAGCCAAATGTAAATGAGTTTTAGATTGGCTGCCGTTTTAGGAGATTCACATCACTGCCCCCCTCATCATCACAAGTAATTCCTGCACACTTGTCAAAGAGACTTTAGAAGCCCTAAACTCAGTGAGTGTTTCCAAAATAAATAATACATTTTGAAATTTCCTTGAGAGGAGATTATTATGTATCTTGAAATGTCAACAAGGGCATGCCTCACTACGAAAAACAGGAAAGCCGGTGAAGGTGAAACCCTGTGTCCTGTTGACCAGAGCCCCCTGCACTACCATGTCTTTTCCTTACAGAAGCTGTACTGTGTGACCACATTAGGTATACACTTCAGAGGAAACAGCTGATCTGGTTTCTTTTATGGCCTGCCCTTTTGAGATCCTTCATTTTATGGGACTGTGGAGTTGCGTGTGTGGCATAGGACCAGTGACCAGATGTGCTATTTCTTTGTTGTTTCGACAGTTGATGTTCTTGTAAATCCCTTAGAGGATTTTACTACTGTTCAACCTGTACTTGAACTGTTCAGTCTGACAAGACATATGACCCTTGGCAGGAATTAAGTGTGCATTTGAGAATGGCCAGTTAAATGAACACTTAAACAACTTCATAGAGTGGGCAAGAATAAATCTTCCAAGTAAAATATATCTATTTTCATCTGCTCTCTTAGCAACTGGTGCCAGAGTGCCAAACTCCAGAACTGCTGTTAGTTTGGATATTATCGATTAGTTTACTAGAGAATTTAATTGTGGTGCCAAGATGGTACCGGACATTCTGTCGGGCTCCGTGTCCTACGCCTGTCATCCCGCTCCCTCGATTCAGTCTTATAGTACTGTGAAGTACAAACCGCACCAAGCGACTGTCCCAACAGGCATTTGTGGCAAATAGGAAGAAAAAGTTGATAGAGGTCTCATCTGTATTTGTTTTCTCTCTCCCATCTCTTGCATTCTTTTCAGGCAAAAGTAGAAGAAAAGATCCAAGACGTCTTCAGTTCTTACAAGTTCAACCACCTTGTACCAAGGTAAGCTGTGTTTAGGAGATTGAGGGAATCTGGAAGACACACCTCCTGTTGGAGCCTTTCTTTCCTCCTCAAGTCTATCCAGTCTCACGGGATAAGTCTGCTGCAAGACCGGTGTGTTTCTTGACCTTGATTTGTATATCCCTAACTACCTGGATATGCTTATGACCCCAAGCAGCTGTTTGGAGGAGAAGCTGTCCTTGTACTGAGCCTCAGGTGTGACATGGGGACAGCCCTCAAGGCCTGAGCTCTAAGATCTGAAGATGGGGGAGGAAGTTCATGTTTCTCTTGCTTACTTGTGACTGGCTACTCTGGTATTCAGACTAGTAAATGTATCTATTTCTCTTCTTCATATTTATAAAGTTTTTCTTCTTCATATTATACTTTGTATCAGATGTACCGTCCAGGGGGTGGTAAAGGATGGATTTTTTTGATGTGTATTATAATTGACTGGGACAACGTGAGAAGTTTGAGCTTCTCCCAGCCTGGCCCTTGTTGGTAATTGTGCAGCAGATCCCAAGGACGATACTTCAAGTGAGAAATGTTTTTTGTTTTCCTTGGTGCTTAGCAAGTTCAAGTCTCCTAAGCTCTTTGATGTCAGAAATTCCCAAAAGGGGATTGATTATAAGCAGAAACTTATTATTGAACTTGAGCTTTATTTTCTCCTTCTCATTTTGTAAATGTATCATACTAGAATCTCATAAGGTTATTTCATCCCTTTATTAGCATTTGTCTCCTGGTCACAGGTTGTTTCTCTGAAACCTTCCTGTGCCATAGTTCAGCCATCAGCACAGATTATAGTCCCCCACTATGTGTGGTCATCATTTCTTAAAAATGATACAGCACTTTTCCTTGACAAGCTGAACAAAGGGTAGTTAGGCTGCTGGCTGATTCACTCGGGGTGGGAAGCTGGACAGTCTGCAGTGCAATCTAACCATCTTTGTTACATCTTCCGACTTCTGAGTCCTACCAGACTAACTCCTGCCAAGTCATTCTCTGGGTCCGTTACTTACTGGGACATCAGATGGTTCTAGCCTGAGTTACCTTTGTGTCTTTTCAGCCACCATTGTATTTCGCCACTATTTCCTTGCCAAAGAAATTCTGACTGAAATCTCTTGACTAGCCAAGGCAGAAAACAATTGGAAAAGGCAAAGGGGAAAAAGGAAAAGACAGGTGGGAAAGTTGTCTTTATCATCCTTCCCTGGGGAAGGAAAGAAGGAAAATAACAATTATCTAGAAGAGTCTTTCCCCAAACTGCTAAACTAAGTCTCTGCCATTAACCCAAAGCTCAGACCTCAGTCAGCGAATTACTGCTCTTGTCATGAGCCACAGCTGGCGGTTAGCAAAGGAAGCCGTTTGTTTAGAGAGCCCAGGGAGAAGGACTCGCGCAGGCCAGGCTAAGTGGCTCCAGAGGGGGTGGCGCTTGGGGAGGGGCAGCACAATTGCTTTAGGAGGGGCTTTGTACTCAGCTGGTGCATCCTCGGTGACTCACCTGATTGGGCTCTGAGTCACTGTCTGTGGCCCTGTGGACACGTGTCCTCTGTGTTTTCCAAAGGGACCTTTGATCATTTGACATTCCTTTTTCACCCACCATCAGAACAGAGCCCTTGGACTTATATTCCTACTGAGATACGAGGGAGAGGGAGGTGATAGCCTGGGAGGAAGAAGATGTGTTTTGAGAGTGGCGGCAGAGGACAATAAAGGAGTAAAATCCTCTGATTCATAGGTCTCAGGCCAGGTGTGGGCGGAAAACAAAAACGTTCCTCCTGAGTTCGGATCCTGTGTGGAAATAGAATTTACCAGGGCTCTGGATTAATTTGAGGAATCTGACATTTCCCCATTTTATCTTGTTGACTATGAAACGAGAATTTTAAAGGAGGCTAGTTAGCATTTTATTATGTCACATCGTGCTAATTAAAATTAGAGATATTACACATCTGGCTGAGTGGCTGAGTGTATAAATCAACATATCAATGTAAGGCTAAAATCAAACATCACCATCATAGAACAAACTTTTAGGATATAAGAATAGACTGAAAATTGATCAACATTTTAAATTATCACGATTTCAATAATTAACACTGTAGTAGTCAATTTTTAAAAGTCTGATATTATCATGCAGGGACTAACCTTCATTGCTAGCTCAAGTGAATATTCAGATATTAACAGTAAATCTAGATGACATGGCTTGTTTGTTTTTCTGAGGTCATGATGCTGATTAGAAGTGATAGAATGACACACACTCCCAGGTCTAGGGATGCCAGGAGTGATGCTGATGAAGGTATTTGCCTGTTTAAGCCTTCCAGCACCACAGCCAAATAACAGATTTGGCTGAAATTCAAGGTTGAAGCTGAATGTTGGTGCATTCTACAATTATTCCCCACCCAGAAATGATTCTCCTCTCTAAGACTGTGAAACATGCATCTTATCCTGGAGTGAGGTGGTCTGTTCCGAGGAGCTTTTTGACCATGCGTTTAACCATTGGGTTTATCAGTACCCTGTTTCTCCATGAAAGTTAATTTTTCCTTCCCTGTGTTCCACATATTTTTGAATTTTTCCTTTTCCATTTATTACATTAGCTTTAGTAAGAAATGTGAAATGCATAAACTGAACACACACACACACACACATACAGAAACACACATACTCTCTTTCTCACATATAATTTAAAAATTGTTTTCTCTTGGGAAACAGGGTGAGGGGGCTGACCCTGGCCCTGCCCCCACTGGGCTTTCATTCTCAGGGGTGAGGCAGCTATTAAACCAGCAAATGGAAATACATCGTTACCAATGGGATGAGTGGCAAGGAAGAGAAAGGGATGCTCTGAGAGAGAATAACGGGGAGGATGTAATTTAGGTTGGGAAGTCAGGGAAAGTGTCTTAGTCTATCCTGGCTGCTGTAACAAATGACCACAGACTAGTTGACTTAAACAACAGACATTTATTTCTCACAGTTCTGGAGGCTAAGAAATCCCCGATGGAGGCACTAGCAAATTCTGTGTCTGATGAGGGCCCACCTCCTGGTTCACAGAGGGCCATCTCTGGCTGTGTCCTCACAGGTGGAAGGGGTAAGGGAGCTCTCTGGACCCTCTTTTATAAGGGTGCTATGCTAATACCTTCATGAGAGCTTCACACGCAAGACCTAATCACCTCCCAAAGGCCCCACCTCCTAATATCATCATATCGGGGATTAGGATTTCAACACGTGAAGTTTAGAGGGACACAGACATCCAGCTATAGCAGAAGGCCTCACAGAGAAAATGACTGTTAGGCTGGGACCTGGAAGGTGAGTGGGAGTTGGCCAGTTTAGGAGGTGGTGGGAATGTCCGAGGTAGAGACAACAGCATGACCTGAAGTCCTGAGACTTGAAAGAAACGGAGCACAAAGGCGGCAGTGTGACCAGGCGGCAGTGTGACCGGGGCTCAGTGAGGTCTGAGGTGAGGTTGGAGAGAAGTAGGCGGAGGCACATCATGACGGGTCATGAGACCCAGGGTGGCTCAAGCCTTAGTGAGAAGCGCAATTACATTCTATTTACGATTTACACTGCTGCTGAGCACACATATATTTCTAAGTTCCTTCTCCCTCAGTGGAACCTGACTCCCAATGTCCTTAATATATTTACTTACTTGATCATTTCTCGTCTGTGTCCAGTCTGCAGTGCCCCTTTACACAGCCACACGGATGACCCCCTTATGCCCTTGGGCGCTAGCGTCCTGCATTCCCCTCCCCAGTGTCCCACCCCTGTGCAGAGCCTGTCCTTTGCTGCTCCACCTCATTGAATGGCTTTAGGGCTGAATTGTTTAGGAAGGAAAGGGAAAGCTCTAGCTTCTCTTCTTTAACTCCTTACACAGAAAAGAGTTTTGGACAGAGGTGAACTGAGAATTAAAGGAATGGTAAAGGCATTAGTATGCTGGGGCTGCCGTCAGCAAATATCACTGGCTGGGTGGCTTAACCCACAGAAATTTACCTTCTCTCAGTTCCAAAGGCTGGAAGTCCAAGATCAAGGGGCCTGCAGGGCTGGTTTCTCCTGAGGCCTGTCTCCTTGGCTTGTACGAAGGCCACCTTTTTACTGTGTCCTCACATGGCCTTTTCTTTTACTCCTCCCTAATGTCTCTTCCTCTTCTTGTAAAGTCACCAGACCTCCTTTGACCTTAAATAGCTCTTTAAAGGCCCTGTCTCAAAATACAGTCACATTTTGGGGTAGGGCCTGAAAAGAGGAATTTGGGGGGACACAGTTCAGTCCACAATGGTACCATAATTGACCAAAAGAAACTGGATACATGTCCCTTCTTCTCAAAGAAGTTAAAATTCAGCCAGTGCTGTGGCCTTTGAAACTCTAGTAAACGCTGAAAGAAACCTTTTCCAAGACTTGAGAAGAATGTATGCACATGAACTAAAGTGTGCGCTTGCATGAGAGCTCTCGTGGGTGTGTATTTATGATTCAGTGGGTGAACATGAAAGAGAAGAGCTCCCTTGTGGAAATGGTCACTGAATGGAGTTTCTGTTCCCCTGTGTGTGGCTAAGGTTGGTCTTCAGATGACACCAACTAAAGGGACTCATTAGTTCCCTCCTGGCAGGACTTTGAGGGCCTGGCTGGCTGAGACCAAGGTGGGAGGGAGCTGTCGGGGAGCCCCCTTTCGGGCTGCCTCAGGCCCTGACCCTAGGCACCAGCTGGAGCTGCAGAGAAGATGAGGGAGGCTTCCTTCAATTAATAGGTTCTGGGCCGGTGAGGCTTCAGGGAGTTTCTTGTCACTGTGGGGTCCTGAGGAATAAGCCAGCATCTCTGCTGCCCTAGAGATAGAAAAACATTTGCCTCTGAGGTCTTTCATTTTCTAGTGAATGAAAAGCCCCTTGTCAAGTAAGAGGCATACTGAGGAAGCAAGGAAAAGGGTTCCTGCTCCAGGTTTCTTTCTTCTTTTTCCATTAAGAGGAAGGATTTGCTTGGTTGCTTAATTCGGCTCCCTAAAAATACCGAGTCCCATAAGAAGGTTACCTTTGGGCTGACAGGTCCCCCGCTGTGTGGTGTCTGTGAGCAGGACAGGTGGCCGACCCACCCCCCAGAGTAGTCACCCTCTCCTTGTCCTCTCTGTTGGAATGAAGTTTAACTTCTCCTTTGAGGTTTATCATTCTTTTAAATGGAAGAGACATATGTCCAGGGAGAACAGTATCTTTTGGTCAGTCAGAAACTGACCTTACTATTCCTTTATCCTTTTTTCTATTCATCTGACAAATGGATGTCGAGAGTCTGCTCTCTGCTGGGCACAGATGCTCAGACAGACATGAGTTCTCATAGTCACGTGGCAGCGGAGTAGGCAGGCCTTCTGAGTACAACTTCCTTCTCATTCCCCAGCATTAGGGCTAGAATCTCAACATTTTATTCATGTAGGATCATAAAACTTTACTTCCAGGAGACCTTTAGTGCTGTCTTGCCTGGCACTTCTGACTGAGGCGGCTACTGTTCTGTTTTGGGACAGAGTGCTTTCCCTTCTCTGCCTCGTGGCTTAGTTGCTTTCTTTTTTAACTGTTCTTTCTTTTCAAGAAGGGAACAGATCGATAGAAAACCCCATGGTGAATTGGTGCTTTCAGTTAGAAGTCAGGAGTTCCCCTCCAAATTCTGTGCTTGCCCTCACCCGGCTTGGGTTCCTCGGCCTCCCTCCCTCCTTGAGTGGGTCTCTGCCTCCCTCGTTAGTGGCCTCCTGGGGGCTCCTGGTTCTTCTCTTCCGTCATACCCACCCTGGCCATCTCCAGCCTGCTCAGGCCGGGCCAGCACACAGAGTGGAACTCGTTCAGCAGCCCCTGACCCTCCTGACGCCCCGCCCCACCGCTCCCTTTCTGCCCTTCCCATTTCACCACTCCTTACCAGAGCATCTAATTGCTGCTTCTGCTGAAGGGGCTCGGTGGGATTCCCGGGAAGAAATCACCCAAAGGCACCTGCCCAACGGCTTCCCCAGAAGTTCACACTCCTCAGCGTCAGCTGGGCCTTTGCTCCTGCCTCAGACTCTTTGTTCATCTCACGTAGGTTCCCTAACACATCTACCACAGCGGCCAACCCACAACTAACTCTCCCTAATCTTGCTTCCTAATTCCTGAGAAAATTGAGGCCATCCCACATGAATTTCCTCAGTTTCCCTCTTCCCCACTTCTAAGTCCTGTCTTTGTGTAGCCTCGTGATCTCTGCCATCAATTCTGTGTCTGAGCATGTGGAATCCTTCCTTGCTGCCAGACTCCCAGGCTCTCCACCCCCACCCTCTTCCCTCCTCTCTGGGACCCTCCTCCATAGATTTGTCCTGGGCTCTTACATATTCAGTGTCTCCCCTTTGCTCTCAAGCACTTCTCTCCTCTCCTTTTTCTGAACCACCTGCCTTCAGGCTACTGCCCTGTGGTCGTCCTTCCTCACAGACACACTTAGATTGTGGGTTTGGTTTCTTGCCACGAGTCTTATCCCCACCCCGATACATTCAGTATGCTGAGCTCCTGTGACGTAAAAAATGCAACTCCAACCATGTCTTTCACATGCATAAAATATTTAAATGACTCCTTTTTAAAAAAAATTGTTTTATTTGCCTTTTAAATAACAGCTTTAATTAGGTATAATTTATATATTGCACAATCCACCCATTTGAAGTGCACAATTCAGTGGTTTTTAATATGTTCACAGAGTTGTGCCACCATTAGCACAGTTAATTTTAGAACATTTACATCACCCCCAAAAGAAGCCCTGTAGCCTTTAACCATGACCCTCCAGTTCCTCCATCCCCCAAGCCCCTAATAATCAATCTACTTTCTATCTCTATGGATTTGCCTATTCTGGACATTTTGGATAAATGGAATAACACAATATGTGGTCTTCCTGTGATGGCTTCTTTTACTCAGCATAGTGTTTTCAAGGGTTATCCCGGCTGTAGCACAGTGACTGCCATTTGCTCTTTGGTTAAACATCAAACCCCCGATGTATTTGTAAGTCCTGCATTACGTGATTCCCCTGTACCTGTCTAGTCTGATTTTTCACTGCTCACTACCTTGTGCTTTTGCCTCAGCTGAACAAAACTTCTCACATGTGCCCCTGTTTGCCTTTCCTGAACCCCCCTCCCTTGCCCTTCATTTTGCCTGGCTAACTCATGTCCTTTTGGTCCCCCTTGTTCACGGACTCCGTGTGCTTTGGGAAGTTTGCTCTGACCCTCCACGCCTTCCTGTGTGCTGCCATCGTCCGCTGCACCTCTGTGACCCCTCCGTGCCTTCCCGTGTGCTGCCATCGTCCGCTGCACCTCTGTGACCCCTCCGCACCTTCCTGTGTGCTGCCATCGTCCGCTGCACCTCTGTGACCCCTCCGCGCCTTCCCGTGTGCTGCCATCATCCACTGCACCTCTGTGACCACAGTGTTCGGTGGACCGACTGCAGCTGCCCCTGACTTGCCTGTGTCCCCGCTGGACTGTGGCTCCAGGGAGCTGCATCAGCCTCTACCCCCGTGCTCGACACTCGGGTGCTCCTGGAGACCTGAGCCCTGGACCTCCTTGAAGAGAAATCAAGTCTGGCCTTTTCCTCCTCTTTATGGTCTGGGATCTGTCCTCAGCACTCCCTGAACTCTCTCGAAGGTCACCAGCCCCTTTGTGGTTTGGCCTCCTTTGCTGTAATCTCGCTGTGGCATTTGCCACTGTAAGTACATCCATGAAATTCTCTCCTCCCGTGTTTCCTGTGACCTGACACTGCCCTTATGCTTGCCGTGCTTACACAGCTCTCTTTCCTTCTCTCCTCTGGCCCCTGGTCCTCCTCCAAGCCCTTACAGATGGGTCTGCACCTAGTTCTGCGTTCAGACTTCTCTCTCTGCTCTGTCCTCTGCTCCTGCAGCTCCACCTGTCACCTGCATGTGGATAAATGATTCCCAGTCTGTCTGTATCACCTGGAACCCTTTCCTGAGTCTCACATGTGTTTCCAGCAGTGCGACTGACATCCTCACCTACATATATTTCCAGCGCCTTAAAACTCACAGTCATCTTATCATGGTTTCCCGTGTGCGTTTGAGCCCTGAGAATGCTGAGTCCCTCCCACCTGGCTGACTCAACAGCATCTCACGCAGTCTTCCCACCTCATCCCTCCCCACTGAGCATTTGCATTCAGTCCAGTTTGTATACACATTGAATACCACTACTGTCAGATAATTTTTCTAAAGCACAATTTTGGCCATTTTTTATTTCTCAGGGCTTCCCTTTACCTACTAAATTGAGGGGGAAGTCCTCTGCTGGCATCCAGAGACCTGTAAAAAGGGCTTCAGCTGCCTTTTCAACCATTCCTTTCATTCCTTATCTGCAGACGCAAGCCCCCACTCGTCTTGCACACTCTATGCCTGTGCAATACAGTGCCATTAGCCACCGGCAGCTATTTAAACTTAAACCAATGCAAATTAAATAAAATTTGGAAATGCAGTTGCTCAGAGCACGTTTCATGTGCTCAGTAACCACGTGGGGTTGGTGGCTCCCTACTGGGCAGCACGCCTAACATTGCCACCATTGAAATGTTCTTTGGGACAGTGCAGGGTCTGCACTGTTTTGTTTCCTTTCCTTCTGGCTCAACTATCCCGCTACTATCTCCACCCCTCTTGTCATCTCTACCTGGAAATACCTTCTTCTTCTACCAAGGCTGCCCACCTCATTTCCCCCGTTCTCCTGCACAACTCTGCCCGACCATTCCTTTCTTAATGAGATGCCCACTCTCTTTAGAGCCTCAGTAGTGTTTTATCTGCATTTCCTTTTTGAAACCTACCCATTTCCCCCCTCATACTGTATCCACTTAGGTCCTTACTCGTGTCCAGTACTGAATGGGAAGACTTTGAGGTAGAGATTACATCAGTGATCTTATTCTGTGCACAGTACAGTGGGATTGCTGAATTGGAGACCTAGAAAAGAGAATGGTTCTCTAATTCCTGTAGTTAGTAAGCCCAGTGAATGTCTTGCCATTCTGTTCTTTTCTCCTTCCTTCTGCAATCACACAGGCCTCTTCTGTGAGACCAGGCATGAAGTATATGGCCCCTGTCCTCTGCTTGCCTGTGCAGGTGCCCATGGGCGGCACATTCCAGCTCAGAGCCAGCCTTGCTGGCATCAGTGCCAACAAAGGTGACTGGCTGCAGAATACAAATGTGATCCTCCGGCCAGGGCAGTGGATCAGCACGTAGGAGATGGAATTTCAGGGACGGAATAATAGATGGATAACTGAGGGGCAGGCAGGCTGCAAACTACTGACCTCAGAAAACTGACCCCAGGAGAAATGACTGGAATGATAGAGGCTAGCCAGGGCAGGGAAGTGATGGGGCTCAGATTTACATTGCTTACACAATGTAGAGCTTACATCTGTTCACAGCTAGACCCCGGAGGAACTTTCTGGGTGGCTGCATGTGTCAGTGTGGCTTTTCACTTAGTCCAAAGTCATCTGCCATGAAGGAGAGGATCTCACCCAAAACATTTGCCAGCACATTTTCATATACCTTAGGGATTCTAGCCTCTTTCCTCTGGTTTAGCTGCCCTGGGGAACTAAATCAGTTGCTGGTTATCCACTGATTGACTGTGGGAGGATGTCCTGAGGCTGCGAGTATGTGTGTCTACGCTCATGAGTTCTGTAGTGGGCTGGAAGCATAAGCTATTAGACTGGGTTGACAGATTCTTTGTCTTTCCAGGCTTGTTTTGCAGAGGGAGAAGCACTTCCATTATCTGAAAAGAGGCCTTCGACAGCTGACAGATGCCTATGAGGTAAATACACTACCTAGGAGCTCTTTCTTTCAAACCATCAGCCACGTCTTTCTCTTTTCTTTTCTTTTCGAGTGTAGAAGCCTTCTGGGCCTAACCAGTTGCAGATTCACTCGCCATGCAGCGTGGCCGTGGCAGGTACCGGGTGTGCACAGGCCCAGGCCCTGCAGAGCCAGGGCTGCCAATCCTGACAGGGCAGAACCAGAGCTCCTCCAGCCTTGCCTTCCCTCAGAGCTTGTGGAGCCGCTGAGGTGGGGTGGGGCTTGCTTTCCCCGTTAGATCATGTGCTTTCTTCTGGACACCTAAAATCAGTTACCTATTCATCCCTAACCCTTTGCCCTATAAGCTGATATAATTCCTGTGCTGGCCGAAGGATCAGTATATAAATCCCAGAGAATACTTCTACAGTTAACACTATAAAATGCCCACCCTTAGCATGCATTTTAAATCCTGTTCCTGGGAGCTCCAGGGTTCCACGGAGGGCCTCTGGGGAGCGTGGTGCTGGTGGAGGAGGCAAGGGGTGTTAGGAATGGCATCGAGTGGCACAGACGTGAGTGTGAATGGGAGGCCCCTATCTTTCTGCCCCACTTTACACTGAGCAGCCCAGCTTCGATGTACTTTTTATTTGGGGTTCTATATTCGATTATTTACATTAGGGATTGGCTACCTCAAATGCCTGTAGACCCAAGGTGGTAGCAAAATAAGAGAAGTGGGCCAGAGGGAGACTGAGGCAAACTGGAGGCCCCTTGCTTTCACTCTGCTCTTGCAAGCTGTTGGCCATCCTTGAATTCAGACCTAGGGTTGACAGATTGCTATTTTTTTTTAAGTGAAGGCAGAAATACAGATTTCTTTGTGAATCTCCCAGTGCTTAAATGTTTTAGCCAATTCCAGTTAAACAAACAAAACACTGCAGGAAACCAGACGGGCACATCCACAGGCTAGATTTAGCCTTGGGCTTGGAGTTTTCAATCCTTGACCAAGTTCTCCATAGTGAGGGTCTAGTCAGCCCTGACACGGTTAATACCATGCCAGCTAAATTTTTAACATGGTGAAAGTTTACCATGCATTATCTCATTTAATCTTCACTACTCCACAAGGTAGGGGAATCTCTATTTTACAGATAAGGAAACAGGCATAGCAGGATTAAGGGATTTTCTCAGAGGCTTGTTGCTCTAAGAGGAGGAGGTGGGACTCAAACCCAGGGAGGCCCGGTCCGTAACAGGGTCTCCTCCCCCAACCCCCCAACCTCCCATCCCCAAATGGTCAGCTAGCCTCAGCCTGGGAAGGTCAGCACATTTATGAAGAGGGCAGCTGGGGCCAATGGCAAGAGCACTGGATTAGGAGTCCAGAAACCTGGGTTCTTGTCTCAGCTCTGACATTTAATGTCATTGTCATGTCCTTTCCCTGTGAAGCCACCTATCACTGCAGAACCCGTTCCCCAGGCCAGCTCCCGGCCCAGGTCTGTTCCACAAGTCCCACCCTGGCCCTGGTGGGCCAGCCTGGTTCACCCCCTGGAACCCCAGCTTGGGGGTGTGATACTTATGGGGCCCTGAGGTGTTAAAATTGAGTCCAGTGGCTGCCTACACCATCCCAAGGTCTGTGACCTGTTCCCTAATCCCTAACAATATAGCTACATGGGCTCACTCATCCCCCCTGCCCTCTCCAAAAATGTAATGTGTTTGAAAAAGTTCATCTCTCTGGATCATGTATATACTTGTAATCTGTAAAGCTGAGGCAGTAATACTCCCGTCTGCCTACTCTGGAATGCTCAGTGCATGTTGATGGCTTAAATTAGGATCAAGACCTGTTCACATGTCACTGGTGGAAGCCTTCTGCAGTCCCCCAGGCAGAATTCATTGGTTTCTTTCCATGTGCTCCCTCCGGACTCTGTTTCTGCCGCTAGAGCATTTGTCTTGGTACATGTATGCATGTGTTATGTTCCACCTTATTCCAGAAAGACCTAAGGTAACTTGTGCTTCTGTATCTATTGTCCTCTTCCTCTACAGATAACTATACACATTTTATGTCCCAGGCATCTGAAGAACAGGAACTGAATTTTGTTCATATTCACGTCCCCCAGTATCTAATACAGTGCTTGGCACAAGTAGAAATGTATGAAATATTTGTTGAATCAGTGAATGAGTTAATCCAGGAGATCCCGCTGAAATCAGCTGTTTCCTTGGGCTCACACTGAGAACATAGCAGCACTTAGCTTCCTGGCAGGTGAGCAGTCGTCTGCTCGGCCTTCCTTACATGCCTGTCAGGGAAGGACCCTTGGGTTCAAGGTAAACTTCTTTGTCCCATTGTCCTTTCCTCCCAACTGGCCATTTCAGTCCTGGCTAAGGCCACAAAGCAAAGCACCCGTCATTCACTTACTGTGCATGGGGTGCGCTCCTCGGCCTTACCAGGCTGCCGGGAGTGAGACAGACGTCGCCTTGTCAGCAGTGTCCTGGCATGATTCTGAGTAAGGGGCGTGTTTTGTCCCCTGTCCCTCTCACAGTGTCTGGATGCCAGCCGCCCGTGGCTCTGCTACTGGATCCTGCACAGCCTGGAACTGCTCGATGAGCCCAGCCCGCAGGTGGTGGCGACAGAGTGAGTCTGGCTTTGGGGGATTCAGGCTGTTCTCTGAAATTGTATTTTGAGTTTGGGGTTCTTTGTGTTTGTTTCTCTTTCTGTTTTATTGATCTTGAATGAAAACTGTAGTGCTGCAGAGAAACCCTTGCCTTCTCTTGACCTCCGGGAACTTCCTGAAACTCCCCCACTTTAGAAGCCTATTGTAAGCTCATGGGTAGGACAAGACTTTGAACTCCCAAGAAAAGGATTCTGGTTTCTTGTACGGCCTTTTCTTTTGGCTTTTGCTCTGGTCTCTGAGAAAGGTCTTCATCATCAGCTCTGAGAGACATGACTTTGCCAGAAAGTGCAGTATGCATTGGAATAGCTTCTGTGGGGAAGCGTGTGCCCACCCAGTGAACAGAAATGCCTTTGCCTTCCATAAACACCTCCACGGAAGTCCCTCCTCAGCAGTGCCTGGGGGACACTGTAGCTCTCGATGGCATTGAGTGTGTTACTGTGTCGGTGTGCATATACCATGACTCACCATTTTCTTCAGTCTCTGAGTTGTGATTAGAGATCTAAGCAACTAGGATTCTCCCCAGACTGCTGGTGTGGGTGGTGTTTCAGTGTGGCACCTCATCCTTAGAAGCGCATCACAACTTACATTTTAAAAAAGAACTGACCATCACTCCAGTCTCAGGAGTACCTAGCGTGGGAAGGGGCAGCCAGCAGTGGGTCAGGCACCCCCTCTCACTGAGGGAAAGCACGTCCCCTTGGCAGTGTCAGGAGGTCCTCTGCTCCCAGAGGTGCTCCTGAGGGAGAGGCATCTGGAGGGGAGGCCCCTGAGCCAGCTTGTCTCTCACAGCCCACAGGGCCGCTGTGCAAGGGTGCGTGGAGGCTGGCCTGTGCCCTGCCCAGGTCACAGTGCCTCTCCCTGGGCCGCAGTGTCAGGTCAGGAGAACAGAACCGCATATTGTCTCATTCATTCTGCCTCAACAATAACCGCTCATTCTTGCCTTCCTGGGAGGGTGTCTTGTGATGAATGTGGACAGGAAAGATAATAATGAATTAGGCCATTAACCCCTGTGATGTGCATGATGCTTTCTTAGGGAGGGAAAAATATGCATTGTCTTCCTCATTGTGATGCTGCTGCAAGCCCAGCGCTGGAGGTAGAGTTGGACTGGTTTCTGCAGTGACAGGAATTTAATTGTCAAGATAAAGGCCTGTGTGTTTTTGAAATACCAGTTGGGGGTTGTGGATTGTTTGGGAAGTTTCTCCCCCACACATATGCCGTCAGGATGTCTGCTGGGGGATGTCTGCTATGTGAGACGAGAGAAAAGGGAGGATTCTGAGAGAGGGAGGTAGAGGTGCCCCCCCGGGGACACCTAGGCTGCTCTGAAGTGGGAAGATAGGAATAAGGGGTTTCTCAAACGGCAGGACTCCAGTTAGCACCAAGTGTGAATCTTCTCTAGGTTGTATACTTGGTATTTTATAGGTGAGGTTTTTTTGAGGAAATAAGGGTCAGAACTGCACTTGGGCAACAGCAGGCAGGAAGAGGGGAGCCCTGTAGAAAGCTTTTCACCAGGAACTGTTAGAGACACCTCTCAACAGTAGGGAACGCTTTAAAATCCATTTATGGTTTAGTAAGTTCTGGTGAATACATACAGTGCAGCCATTTAAAAATTAAAAAGTTCATAGATGTTAACTAGACTTATTGTGATCTTTTTGCAATATATACAAATACACATCATTCTGTTGTACATCTGAAACTAATATAATGTTATGTCAGTTACACCTAAAAAGTATACAGAATATGTGTTTGTATATAAAGATGTATCTATTTACATAGACATCTATGATTTAAGTGAAAAAAGGTAGTTACAAAAATTTTATTTTTATAGATATAATATAGATGACTATATGCATGGAAAAAAACAAGGATAGCTACATACATGGCAGTAGATATTTCTGGATGGTGGGATTAAAGGTGATTTTTTTTCTTTTCTAAGCCTTATTTGTACTTGGCAAAATTTCTACAATGAATCATTATTGTTTTATAATTCAAATAAAATTTTTTTAAAAAGCTGATTCATTCTAATTTCAAGGACCACTTGATAGTGAATGGCTGAGAATTTCTGCCTCATGGCTGCCTTAAAAGCTTTACTGTGGTTCTTCTGAGCATTGATTGAATAGACTTTTTAAGAATTACTTAGACTTTCCAATAATGTATCTTGTTTTGTGCCTAGCAGGCAGTTAATTCTAGGTGCAGATAGTATCTGTTATGAACAGAGCCCAGTACCTCTGACCTACTTTATTTATAAGGAAATAAATGATTTTTAGTAAGATACAGAACAATTTTAATAACTTCTATAAAAATATGGGAATTTTTTTAAGACTATCTGATATGGAATATTGCCTTTTTACTTATTTTGCACAGGGAAAAGAAGTACTTTGAAAATGTGGCCAGGTTTTTTTCTTCTTCTTCACACAAATATTAAGGTGACCTAGAGGCAGAGAGTTTAACTGTGGAGTGTTAATATTTTGTTGCCCTCTTCTTTACCTACTCACCCAGCTCATGCATCTCTCTCTCTCTCTCTCTCTCTCTCTCTCTCTCTCTCTCTGTCACACACACACACACACACACACACACACACACACACACACACACACACACACACACATACATTGTTCTGTCTTTCCTGTTCTGTTCACTGTTGTGCTCTATCTGTTCAGGGAGCAATGTGACAGGCTGCGTTCCCTCTAGTGGACAGAATCACTTTTGTCAGCTACTCTGCTGACCGAAGCCAGCAAGGCCAGGCTCTTACTTAAGCTGGTGTCAGACCTTTCAAGAATAATATATTCATAGATAGGAATTTAGTTTATCTCTCTTAAGAGTTTGTAGCCACACATTTATACATGTGTTTACCTAAAATAAATTAATATTTTGGAACCAGACCAAGTACCTGTGCTTTGTCAATGATTTTAGCCCTGAAGGAAGCATCCTTTAATGACAATCCCATCCTTTGTTACTTTACCGTAACACACAAAACAAAACGAAAATCACAGGGAGACCACTACACTGTTAAAGTTAGGTTTCTACCTTCTGTAAGATGTAAACATTGTCTTTAACTTAAAAATTGCTTTAGGACTTTTCCAATTATGAAGTTTTTCCATCGATTCCATTTAAATGTTCACGTGTCAGTGTTTTTATTTCCTTTTCAAAGAGTTACTAGTAGTTTGTCCCTGAAGAGCTCCTTAAATATTTTTCCTTTCCCTTTTTAAATTTAAGTGTAATTTGTCTGTTTCCTTACATTTCAATGAAGATTCCTTATCTAGGCATGTGTCTTTTGGGCATTTTTTGGCCAGGTGCTGCTGGCCTCTAGTGGGCAGAGGTGCAGGGATGCTGCTCCATGTCCTCCACGGGAGAGTCCCCACGACAGAGAATTACCCAGCCCTGAACGTCAGTAGTGGCGAGATGGAGAAACCCTGCCCAAAAATAACCGGCTTCAGACTTGACTGTGCTTCCGGAACAGCAGCATCCAGAGGCCTGCCTGCGCTTGATGGAGAGTCAGACAGCCTGCTGTCCTCTCCACGCGCCGCTGGCCTCCGGAACCAAGGAGAGCCTGCCCGTGCTTCACCTGCGCATTGCCGTGTTCTGCCAGAGAAGCAGCTTTCTTCTCCCTTGTGTTAAGCTGAAGCTGTTTTACAGTGTGAAATTTGAAAGCCTTGTTCCTAGAAGGTGCCTCATGTCCACTCGTTCAGCTTCAATTGGTGTTATTTACCAGAAAGTTGGTATAATTACCCTTTTATACTTGAAGTGTTTTGCTGGGTGGCTTCCTCACTGTGGTTGCCTGTAGTAGTAAGCCTTTTAATATTTTTTATATTTAGCCATTTTTACAATTCTAATCAGAACTGCCTTTGCATTAGAAAATGGAGTCTGGAGCCAGAGACAGTTCTGAGCAACACTGTGTTTATGATGCTTTTAACATGCGTTTTCATTATTATTATTTGCAACTCATGGTCCTTTTTCTCCTATATTCCTTGTCATTTCCTGTCTTATATTTATATACCTTACTCATCCCTGACTCTTGCTAATCCTACTTATTGCTACTTGTACCTGTTTCATTTGTTTTATACTTAATTGGCTTCTGATTTGTTTTATATTATTCTGGGCTTTAATTCTCTCCTTGGACGTGTTTCCCTGCTTGTTTTGTATTACTGCTTATTCTCCATACATGATTTTGAGTCCTTCATCTAAGTTGGTGACAGTGATGTCCAGAATCAACCACTCTAGGTCAGTCCTCATCCATCACCTAAAAGTCTGAGTAAACTCTTTGTAAGGCTGACAGCTAATCATTGATGCTCTTGCTCTGAACTTGATCCTCTCACAAGTTTTACATACTCTTTCATAGTTGAATGGTAGAGCATTTGTGTCCAGTAGAACTTCCCGTGAGAGTGAAAATGTTCTGAATTTTGTGGCAGCCACTAGCAACGTGAGCAGTTGCAGTGTGGTTTGTGTGACTGAGGAGCTAAATTCTTAATTTAGTTAATTTAAATTTAAAATATAAACAGCCTCATGGGACTAGTGGCTATCTGCTGGACAGGGCAGGTCTGTTGCTTTGCTCCCCAAAATGTGGTCCCCAGACCAGTGCCACTGCCATCACCTGGGAGCTTGCTAGAAATGCAGAATCTCAAGTCCATCTAGTTCTACAGCATTAGATCTGCAGCTTAAGATCTTCAGGCGATTTCTATGCCTGCTCAAGTTTGAGAAGCACTAATACTTGGCTGTACATGGAAGTCATATGGGGAATTGTAAGAATATTGCCCCTTGGGTCACACCCTCAGCAATTATTTATTTGGTATCATTAGGTGTGATCTGGGCATTGGGTTAAAAAAAAATTGCCTCGGCAGTTCCGGGAAGATGGTGGTGTGAGCAGGGCGGCGAAAATCTCCTCCCAAACCATATATATTTATGAAAATACAACAAATACAACTATTCCTAAAAGAGAGACCAGAAGATACAGGACAGCACTCAGCCTGCATCTACATCTGAGAGGACTCGGCACCCCACAAGGCAGGTAAGATATGGAGCCACGTCCTGGCGGGACCCGAGCACTCCCCCACCCCAGCGCACTGGCGGGAGGAGAGGATTCAGAGCCGGGAGGGAGTGGAAGTACAAGCCCGCGAAATAACCAGCCCGGATGATCTCCGCCGGGAACGCTGACACACATCGCGCAGTGTATCGGAGATTGGAGAGACAGATGTGCAGGATCTGAGCCTGGGAAGGCACCGGGTCCTCGCAGCTGGCTCCCCAGGACAAAAGAAAAGCACGCACTTTTTTCTTAGCGGTCTTAAAGAAATAGGGGCCCAACAGAGGAACAGGATCGTTCCAGCACACTCGGCCCAGCAGGCTGGGAGTCCTGGGGAATTTTGGACCCCTTGGCTGGCAAATGGGAAAAAGTAGCCCTACTGAGACTTCCCACAGAGATCAACGGCCTGCCATTCGTTCCCGCCCCGGCCAGAGCTACAAAGGGCCCTGCGAAGCGGCGCGGCCGCGGCTGAGGAATAGTGGAGCAACAGCGCCACCTACAGCATCCCCACAGAATCTACTCTGAGTGGACATCTTTTTGGGTTTTTTTTTTTGCTGTTTTTTTCTCTTTTCTTTTTCTTCTTTTTCTCTTCTTTCTTTTTTTTTTTTAAGTCTTAAAGAGCCCAGCTGACATATGTGGCACCTACCAGCGACCACTTCTATCGCCATGAAAAGACAGAGGAATATGATACAAACAAAGCTTATCCAGACCCAGACACCAGAGAGGGAGTCTGAAGGGATGGAAATGCACAATCTTCCTGAAAAAGAATTCGGAATAAAAGTCATAACCATACTGATGGATCTACAGAGAAATATGCAAGAGCTGAGGGAGGACGTGAGGGAAGTGAGGAAAGACAATGCAGAAATGAGACAAGCGATCGACGGGCTTAGCAGCAGACTGGACGAGATGCAAGAGACTGTTAATGGAATAGAAATCAGAGAACAGGGATACAGAGCAGCTGAGGCAGAGAGAGTTAAAAGGATCTCTAGGAATGAAAGAATGTTAAGAGAACTGTGTGACCAATCCAAACGGAACAATATTCGCATTATAGGAGCACCAGAGGAAGAAGAGAGAGAAAAAGGGATAGAAAGTGTCTTTGAAGAAATAATTGCTGAAAACTTCCCCATGCTGGGGAAGGAAATAGTCTCGCAGTCCACGGAAGCCCACAGATCTCCCAACACTAGGGACCCAAGGGGGACAACACCAAGACACATAACAATTAAAATGGCAAAGATCAAAGATAAGGACAGAGTATTAAAGGCAATAGAGAGATAAAAAAAGATCACCTACAAAGGAAAACCCATCAGGCTATCATCAGACTTCTCAACAGAAACCTTACAGGCCAGAAGAGAATGGCATAATATATTTAATGTAATGAAACAGAAGGGCCTCGAACCAAGAATATTGTATCCAGCACGATTATCATTTAAATATGATGGAGGGATTAAACAATTTTCAGAAAAGCGAAAGCTGAAAGAGTTTGCCTCCCATAAACCACCTCTACAGGATATCTTAACAGGACTGCTCTAGAGGGAAGCACTCCTAAGGCTGGAAACATGTCACCAGAGAAAATAAAATCATAGCAAAGAAAGCAGACCATCCAAATACTAACTAAAGGTAAAGAATAAAACACCTAGTATATAAAGAATGGAGGAGAGAAATAAAGAAATATCAGATGGTGTTTACAATAACTTAACAAGAAAGGTAAGTTAGACTGTTAGATAGTAAAGAAGCAACCCTTGAAACTTTGGTAACCACGAATCTAAAGCCAGCAATGGCAATAAGTACATATCTATCGATAATCACCCTAAATGTAAATGGACTGAATGCACCAATCAAAAGACACAGAGTAACAGAATGGATAAAAAAGCAAGACCCATCTATATGCTGCTTACAAGAGACTCACCTCAAACCCAAAGATATACACAGACTAAAAGTGAAGGGATGGAAAAAGATATTTCATGGAAACAACAAAGAGAAAAAAGCAGGTGTTGCAGTACTTGTATCAGACAAAATAGACTTCAAAACGAAGAAAGTAGCAAGAGATAAAGAAGGACATTACATAATGATAAAGGGGTCACTCCAACAAGAGGATATAACCATTATAAATACATATGCACCCAACACAGGAGCGCCGGCATATGTGAAACAAATACTAACAGAATTAAAGGAGGAAATAGAAAGCAATGCATTCATTTTAGGAGACTTCAACACACCACTCACTCCAAAGGACAGATCAACCAGACAGAAAATAAGTAAACACACAGAGGCACTGAACAACACACTAGAACAGATGGACCTAACAGACATCTACAGAACTCTGCACCCAAAAGCAACAGGATACACCTTCTTCTCAAGTGCACATGGAACATTTTTCAGAATAGACCACATACTAGGCCACAGAAAGAACCTCAGTAAATTCAAAAATATTGAAATATTACCAACTTCTCAGATCACAAAGGTATAAAACTACAGATAAATTTTAGAAAGAAAACAAAAAGGCTCACAAATACATGGAGACTTAACAACATTCTCCTAATTAATCATTGGGTTAACGACCAAATCAAAACAGAAATCAAAGAATATATGGAGACAAATGACAATAACAACACAAAGCCACAACTTCTGTGGGACGCAGCAAAGGCAGTTCTAAGAGGAAAGTGTATTGCAATCCAGGCCTATTTAAAGAAGGAACATTCCAAAATGAATAGTCTAAAGACACAATTACTGAAATTGGAAAAAGAAGAACAAATGAGGCCCAATGTCACCAGAAGGAGGGACGTAATAAAGATCAGAGAAGAAATAAATAAAATCGAGAAGAATAAAACAAAAGAAAAAAATCAATGAAGCCAAGAGCTGGTTCTTTGAAAAAATAAACAAAATAGATAAACCCCTAGCCAGACTCATTAAGAGAAAAAGAGAATCTACACACATAAACAGAATCAGAAATGAGAAAGGAAAAATCACGACGGACCCCACAGAAATACAAAGAATTATAAGAGAATACTATGAAAATCTATATGCTAACAAGCTGGAAAATCTAGAAGAAATGGACAACTTCTTAGAAAAATACAACCTTCCAAAACTGACAAAACAAGAAACAGAAAAACTAAACAGACCAATCACCAGCAACGAAATTGAATGGTAATCAAAAAACTACCCAAGAACAAAACCCCCAGACCAGATGGATTCACCTCTGAATTCTACCAGACATATAGAGAAGAAATAACACCCATTCTCCTTAAAGTTTTCCAAAAAATAGAAGAGGAGGGAATACTTCCAAACTCATTCTATGAAGCCAGCATCACTCTAATACCAAAACCTGGCAAAGACCTCACCAAAAAAGAAAATTACAGACCAATATCCCTGATGAACGTAGATGCAAAAATACTCAACAAAATATTAGCAAACCGAATTCAAAAATACATCAAGAGGATCATACACCATGATCAAGTGGGATTCATCCCAGGGATGCAAGGATGGTACAACATTCGAAAATCCATCAACATCATCCACCACATCAATAAAAAGAAGAACAAAAACCACATGGTCATCTCCATAGATGCTGAAAAAGCATTTGACAAAATTCAGCATCCATTCCTGATTAAAACTCTCAACAAAATGGGTATAGACGGCAAGTACCTCAACATCATAAAGGCTATATATGACAAACCCACAGCTAACATCATACTTAACAGTGAGAAGGTGAAAGCTTTTCATCTAAGATCGGGAACAAGACAGGGATGCCCACTCTCTCCACTGTTATTCAACATCATACTGGAGGTCCTAGCCACGGCAATCAGACAAAACGAAGAAATACAAGGCATCCAGATTGGTAAAGAAGAAGTCAAATTGTCACTATTTGCAGATGACATGATATCGTACATAAAAAACCCTAAAGACTCCACGTCAAAACTACAACTAATATCTGAATTCAGCAAAGTTTCAGGATACAAAATTAACACACAGAAATCTGTTGCTTTCCTATACACTAACGACAAACTAACAGAAAGAGAAATCAGAAAAACAATTCCACTCACAATTGCATCAAAAAGAATAAAATACCTAGGAATAAACCTAACGAAGGAAGTGAAAGACCTATACTCTGAAAAGTACAAGACACTCCTAAGAGAAATTAAAGAGGACAGTAACAAATGGAAATTCATCCCATGCTCTTGGCTAGGTAGAATAAATATTGTCAAAATGGCTATACTACCTAAAGCAATCTACAGATTCAATGCAATCTCCATCAAAAAAACACCAGCTTTTTTCAGTGAACTCGAACAAATAATTCTAAAATTCATATGGAACCACAAAAGACCCTGAATAGCCAAAGCAATCCTGAGAAGGAGGAATAAAATGGGGAATTATGCTCCCTGACTTCAAGCTCTACTACAAAGCCACAGTAATCAAGACAATTTGGTATTGGCACAAAAACAGACCCACAAACCAGTGGAACAGAATAGAAAATCCAAACATTAACCCAAACATATACAGTCATTTAATATTTGATAAAGGAGCCTTGGATATACAATGGGGATATGACGGCCTCTTCAGCGGCTGGTGTCGGAAAAACTTGACAGCTACATGTTAAGAGAATGAAACTGGACTACTGTGTAACCCCATACACAAAAGTAAACTCAAAATGGATCAAAGACCTGAATGTAGCTCATGAAACCATAAAACTCTTAGAAAAAAACATAGGCAAACATCTCTTGGACATAAATATGAGCGACTTTTTCATGAACATATCTCCCCGGGCAAGGAAACAAAAGCAAAAATGAACAAGTGGGACTATATCAAGCTGAAAAGCTTCTTCTGTACAGCAAAGGACACCATCAGTAGAACAAAAAGACATCCTACAGTATGGGAGAATATATTCATAAATGACGTATCCAATAAGGGGTTGACATCCAAAATACATAAAGAACTCATGCACCTTAACAAACAAAAAGCAAATAATCCAGTTAAGAAATGGGCAGAGGACATGAATAGACACTTCTCCAAAGAACAAATTCAGATGGCCAACAGGCACATGAAAAGATGCTCCACATCGCTAATCATCAGAGAAATGCAGATTAAAACCACAATGAGATGTCATCTCACACCAGTGAGGATGGCCAACATCCAAAACACAAACAACAACAAATGTTGGTGAGGATGTGGAGAAAAGGGAACCCTCCTACACTGCTGGTGGGACTGCAAATTAGTTCAACCATTGTGGAGAGCAGTATGGAGGTTCCTCAAAAAATTCAAAATAGAAACACTATTTGACCCAGGAATTCCACTCCTAGGAATTTACCCTAAGAATGCAGCAGCCCAGTTTGAAAAAGGCATATGCACCCCTATGTTTATCGCAGCACTATTTACAATAGCCAAGAAATGGAAGCAACCTAAGTGTCCATCAGTAGATGAATGGATAAAGAAGATGTGGTACATATACACAATGGAATATTATTCAGCCATAAGAAAAAACAAATCCTACCATTTGCAACAACATGGATGGAGCTAGAGGGTATTATGCTCAGTGAAATAAGCCAAGTGGAGAAAGACAAGTATCAAATGATTTCACTCATCTGTGGAGTAGAAGAACAAAGAAAAAACTGAAGGAACAAAACAGCAGCAGACTCACAGAACCCAAGAATGGATAATAGGTACCAAAGGGAAAGGGACTGGGGAGGATGGGTGGGAAGGGAGGGATAAGGGGGAAAAAGGGGCATTACAATTAGCAGGTGTAATGTTAGGGGGACACGGGAGGGCTGTACAACTCAGAGAAGACAAGTATGATTCTATAGCATCTCACTACGCTGATGGACAGTGACTGTAATGGGGTTGGTGGGGGGGAGCTGATGAAGGGGGTAGTTTAATTACCATAATATTGCATATGTAATTGTAGATTAATGATAATAAAATAAATTAAAAAAAAATTGCGTAAGTGACTCTAATTACTCAGCAAAGACTTGTAGTACCCAAACTTCGGTGTATCCAAATCAACCTGGCAATTTTATAAAAATACAGAGGCCTAGGCTCTTTCCTGCTTCAACAAGCCTGAGACTCTGTATTTATTAGCTTGCCAGCGATTCCAATAGACACATTTTGGGTTTGAAAATCCCTGATCTGGAAGACAGTTTCCCACTTTGTTTGCAATTGTCACGTAAGGTAGAATGAAATGCCCTGCTGGCCTGAAAGAAAATTGATCTACTAGATCTTTTAGTCATTTGACTAAAGGAATGCTTTTTGAATACTTGTTTTTCACAAAGTGTGGCACTCTTGGTGTTTTCCACTTGTGATTTTTTAAATTAGTTGCTGAATTTTTGGTCTCTGAGGCAAGTTTTTCTCCTCCTTTTGGTAGGTAGAAATACCATTCACATTTTGGTTTTCAGAATTGCTAAGAATTCTGCGAATGACAGAGGTAGCTTCATGGTCAGGGTGCCAGTTCCTTATGGTGCAAGTTGCAGCGCCTGTGGATCAGGGTGTCCTGTGGTACAGAAGCATCCGATAACCAAGGAAATTCCAGCCCTGTTCCCCAGTGCGGCCCTGCAGTCCATCAGATGCAGCATAACAGCTGAGGGAGGGTGGTGTGGAGCGATGATTTAAAGGCATCTGGTACATTCTGATCTCATTCCACACTTAAGGCTGCAGAGGCAGGAGTGTTGTGTTCGGCATGATTCTGTCTTGGGACCTGGGAAAGGGAATGGATAACTAAGTGACTCTTTTTCTTTTTGTAAAATGTGCTGTAGGTTTTATGTCAGCTAAAGCCTTTTTGTTCTTGTGATATAGGAAACTTTTTGTATGCTGGTACAGCCAACCTTTGTTAGGACATGAGTTTATTAGTTGTTTCTGGGAAATAGGATAAGAATTGATGAAGGTTTGGAAAATATGTTAGGAAAAAACTCATTTTCTCCAGGAAAATTGCTATTAAAAATGTGCTACATGTGAAAACTTCTCCAAAAGCCCGCAGACAGGTTATACATTCTTGAGATACGAGTCAGCAGTACTGTTTTCCTTCTCTGATTATCATCTTCAGTTTCAACGCTTGTGTTACCTACAGTAAAATTTTAGCTGCAGATAGAAGTGGATGTGTATTGTTTTTAACCTGTGAAGATTTCAGGACTCCCATTTCAAGTCAGCAATGTTTTCTACTGCTGTCCCTACCCAGATAATTGAAGATCTGAAATCAAAAGTAATCGAGTAAGATGTGGGAAAGCAGTAATAAACTTGGGCCTCAGCGGAGATTAACTAGATTCTATGTGGTCTCTCTGGCAGCAGTAGACAAGAAAGAGCCTAGGGAGAGAAGGTTGCCTGAACACTAAGACACAGATTTGCAGCTTGTTCTCGTAAACAGACTCTTGTCCTAGTAGGAAGCCTATGATCCTGGCTGAGTTGTGGGGAAACAACTCGATAATCAGGACTTCCCAGGGCACCCCTTCCTAGTAAACTTCGGAGGACCTTGGACAAATAGGGGCTGTCCTGGTTTCATGTAAAGCAAGAATGTAATTTCTGGGCAAACTGGTGCCATACTTGGAGGCAAGGGCTTACAGGCAAACCCTCAATAAACAGTTTCCCTCAGTGAGGGAACTGGAGCCTCTGTGGATCAGTGTGAAAACTTCTCCAAAGCCCACAGACGGGTATCCATTCTTGAGATACGAGTCAGCAGTCCTTAAGTTTGCCACAGTTGAGGTGAGCGTGACAGAAGCCCACCTCTTTCATTCTCCTGACCCTGAGGCAGACTCCATTAAAAGCTTGTTTCTTGTCAGTGGTAGGATTGAAATCAGTAGTCCCCTTGGGCTTAGGTGGAAATGGGAGTGAGAGGCACCTCTTTAAATATTCTTGGTAAGCCTTGGTGATGGCTCTAGACCAGGGTGGCTAACGTACACCACCACAGGCAGAATTCAAAGCCTGGGAGATCCCCCAAAGGCAAGGGGTAAGGGGCTGGCCCTGCAGACCCAGAGGGGCAAATTGAATGAGAAATATGGGAAAGGTTGGTCAAGAAGCAATTGAGACTTACCTGCAGCTCTCTGAAGGGCTGTTTCTGGCTGGCCTTGGGTTCCTTGCTTCATGAAGAGGCCAATGTTTAATACAAAACTCAGAAAGGAGGCCATACAAAACTGAGGGGAGCAGGGGAAAGAGGCCCTTTGCAGGGACGGGTTAATTATATTCAATATAATATATATAGTAGTGGGAGGAGAGGTTTTTCCCTTTTGAGGGATGGGGTAAGCATTGAAAAGGCGTGGACTCTGAAACATTTTGGTGTTTTGAAGTTAGTTAATGCTCTCTGACTTTGTTTTCCGATTCGGCTGTGTACGTAGTGTGTGTCAGTTCTTGGAGCTGTGTCAAAGCCCAGAAGGTGGCTTTGGAGGGGGCCCTGGCCAGTACCCGCACCTTGCCCCAACGTACGCAGCAGTCAACGCGCTGTGCATCATTGGTACCGAGGAGGCCTATGACGTCATTAACAGGTAGAGCCAGAACCAGCCATGCCCGACCCCCAGAAAGGCTCCCTAGCAGCCGACACCACACTCTAACCATTCCTGTCTCCTGCCTCTCTCCCGTTTGTTTCTCAGAGAGAAGCTTCTTCAGTATTTGTACTCGCTGAAGCAACCTGATGGCTCTTTTCTCATGCACGTTGGAGGTGAGGTGGATGTGAGGTGAGTGGGGCCTTTCTCAGTCTGCTGCATCAGGAGGTCCTACAGCTTCTCTCCCATTAGAGATGCCAAACCCAGGAAGCAACGTGGGGAAGTGGCTGCTTTGTCCCACAGAATGACGTGTGGGATGAAGTGTCAGTGACACGGTTCTTAGTTATTGCAAATACCAAACAGATGTCCTGGGGTGTCACTGTCACTTGACTTCTTTTATGTAAATGTCAGAATTGCCATAAGATAGAAACAAAATCAAATGCTTTTGTTTTAAAAATTAAGAATATATTTGTGGGGTATAAAATGATATATATGTAAAAACTGCACAGTGTGATGCAATCTTTCATCTCTCTGGTATAGAAAGAAAGTGGGGAGAAAGCCCAGTAGGGACTTAGTAAATATTTTCTGAATGAATTTGATGAAATCATGAGAATGCTTAACACCTGCGTGAGAACTGCTGTGGGCGGTGCAGAAACACATCAAGGCCAGTAGAGTGCAGGGAAACAGAACTGGATTAACTCGTTGGAACCAGTTGGCTCAAAATTATAATTTTACTCAAGAGTTATTTGGCAAGAAAAGATGTACCTAGCAAGTAGCTTACTCACCTGGCAGGAAACTGTTTATGAAAGATACAGGGAATTCACTGAATAAGTCGTTTCTCAAAGGCAGTGGATCATTGAGGTTTTATACCAAATTCTTGTTTAGTCCGAGAAACAAATTTTTTATGAGGTTTCTGTATCAAAGCCATCTTATTCCCTATCTGTAAATGTGTTTGCTTCTATGCAAGTTGATTAATATTCTGGCTTAACCATTGGTTTGAAAGTACAGGGGAAGAGAAAACATGGAAATTGTGGAGCATAAAACCCCTTGCAGATAAAAGTAGGGGACCAGGCTACAAAGGCCTTTAGTTAAAGGATTCTCTTCTGTCTGTAACCTGTCTGTCCAAACCACAAAATTAGACTAGGTTTCTACCTAGGGAAAACTGTTTACCTACTCACAGCACTTCTGGCATGAAATGTGTGGGCTTTTCCCCTCATATTAAATAATTCTGACACTAACTACCCAGACTCAGCACCTACCCACAAGGCTCAGTCCCACGAGACCATGCCCACTTCAGATGTCAGTCACGAGTGCTGTCCCGCGCTTTGACCTGACTTGGCTACAGATCAGGCCTGCAGCCCCTCCTTTGGTTCCGTGTGTTATATAGGATCCAAAAGAACAGCCAGGTGCAGAGGGAGGTAGGATGAGCTCTGGGTGGGTCCAGAGCACAGCAACTCTGGACCCCACAAAGTTGGGGTGTGCCCCCCTCCCAGCAGGCACATGGCTGTGTTCACCAACCCAGAAGCCCCCTGAACCCCTGCATTTAGGGTTTTTATGGAGGTTCCATTATATAGGCATGATTGACTTAATCATTGGCCATTGGTAATTAACTCAGTCCCAGCCCCTGTCCTCTTGCTGGTGGGACTGAAAGTTCCAACCCTCTAACCAGTGGGCTCCCCTAGCAGCCAGCCCCCATCCTGCAGGAGTCACCTCTTTAGCATAAGCCCAGGTGTGGTTCAGAGGGGCTTGTTGTGAATAACAAATGATGCTCTTCTCACCCCTATCCGGAAATTCCAAGGGTATTAAGAGCTCAGTACCAGAAACCAGAGAGTAGACCAAATGCTTATTTCTTATTATATCACAATAGCCTGAGATCTGTTGTTAAAAGATAAATTGAGACATGTTAAAATTTTAAATTTATTTGAACAAACAGTCTATTGGAATTGGGCATCATCCAGTCTAGCAGACAGAAAGGAACTCTGAGAAGCTGTACGAGATGAGAGACTTATAGGCAGAAGGGGAGTGGGGGGAACGAGGAAGTTACACCGGCAGGAAGCAGGTTGCTGCAAGGTTACCCCCGGTGAGGGGCTGGCGGGCCGGCAGCCAGATCACCTCGCCAGTTCTGATTAGGCGAGTCCTGATGGACTGGGTTAAGGTACCATTTCTGGGAGAGCTGAAACTCTGAGTTAAGAATCAGCTTGGTGACATGGAGCTTAGCATAAGTGATTCCATTTTGGGCCTGTTGTCTTGTTTTTAACACTGTAGATGCCATTGTAGCCAATATAACTGTTGAAGAAAAGCAGTATTGTGTTGATGCTTCTTAAGGAAAAAGATAAAAGATGTTTTCTTCCCTTCGTGGTGACTCCATTTTCATTCCTGTGCTACAGATGTTCCAATCAAATCACAGTCTTGAAACTTAACTTTTTAAAACTCTGAAATTGTTAGGCAAAAGCAAACAAATTCTAGCAAGGTCATTTTGGTGTTTCATTGCATGCTTTTTTCAGAAATGATTATTCTCCAACTTTTTCATTCCAGTACATTTATTTCTGTGTTCTTATACAAATCTGCTAGACAAATCATAGAAGACTTTCACAATATTTTGGATTTGTCCCACTGGAGAGCACTGTAGCCACATTCCTCCTCTACCTCAGCCATTCTGGTCACATTCTGCCATTTGAGCCATGCTTTTGACTTGTAGGGATTCAAGATGCGAACGATGGATAAAACCTAGCAGAGTGTGTCATTTCATTGCCTAGTTTCCAGTACCCCGATTCTGTTGTCTTCCACTTCGTGTTTCTCTAATTGCCCTTTGCCTGAAAGTGTCGGCCGGGACTCTGGAGTGCTTGTTGAGTGGGTTTGACCTGGGGAGAAGCAGCAGTGATGAGAAGGATTTGGCATTTTGGGGGAGAGTGTGTCTCATTCCAGGTTAGACAGATCTTCAGGTCTGTCACAACTCTTGGTGGTTCCACACCGAGCTTATTCAAGCCTCTGCAGCTCCAGTGTGGTGCAGTGAACCCATGGCAATGATCACGTTGCAATGAACTCATAGCAAGACCTATTTTTCCTTAGTTCTTAAGAACGGACTACTGATCTATCCCTGGCATCCTGATCTAGGTTGTATGACCTGGAGCATTCTGTGAAGGTGGCGGGGAGACAGGGACCTAGCATTTGCAAAAGTTAGGTGACAGAGCATAGAGTGTGGGAAAGGAGAAGTTCAGTGTTGCTGAAGGTGGAGGGCCTGGTGGGCAGTAGGAGAAAGAAGCTGGAAGGGCAGGCTAAGAACAGATTGAGAGGTCCCAAAATCTTTAAAAGTCTGGAGTTTATTTTAAGGGCAGTGGGAAGTCATTGACAAGTTTTAAGTAGGGAGTGATGTGATCTGATTGGTATTTGATTAGAAGTTCTGCCATGGGTGTGAATAGGTTGTAATGTTTTGGTAACAGTCTCTGGTTTCAGGGCTGGAGGGAAGAAGACCAGGCAGGAGACTGATCCAGCAGATGATGACTTGGCTTTGTTTTGGGTGACAGCAGAGAGGTTGGGAGTAGTGGGCAAACTTGAGAGGTGTGATGACTAGATGGAGGGAGAGAGGAAGACACTGTGCAGAAGAGGTGTGTTTTGTTCTCTGCCGTCTCAGTGTGAGATCTGGTATCAGGTCTCCACTCTTGGATTTATGAGAGGCAGACTGCGTTGGTGGCTGCAACCCTGCCTTAGAGGTTACCTTAGGATTCAAAAGCAAATACTTTTGAAGCCCTCTGAGAGGCTCAAAACCTGAAAGAAATTAGATCAGACCTTCCAAATTAGCCTGTGGTAGATGATTTAACATGTGGCACATAGGACTCCAGTGTGCTTCTGATGCCTGCTGGTAAACCCTACCTCTGCTGTGCCTGTGGCCAGTGTGGGCAGGCTGAAAAAATGCTGGTAGGGTCATAATGCTTGCAGCTTCTGGAGAGATTTCTTTGGAACACTTCAGTAAGTTTGGCTTAGTGTTATGTCTCTGTTGAATAACAGGGAAACTAGACCCTTCTCTTTCCTCCCTTTTATATACCCTTAGGAGCCCTTAGAAAAAGGCTATGTAAGCCAAATTAGAACAGGTTTTGTCTTCAACGTAAAATGGAGCTGAGATGCTGGCTATTTTAAAAGATCATAGAAAAGACAGTTTGTAGACATGTTCCATAATGGAGGGAGAGGCTGAAATAAAATGTGTCCTGAGAAGAATTAGGGCTGGCAGGAAGTAACGGCAAGAAATTATTTCAAGTTAAGTAGGATAATGTAAAAAAAAAAAAGATGTTTTCTTTCTTTCTCCTTTAAAAATGTGTGTGCATGTGTGTGTGTATGCATGTATATACCATTGGGGTGCTTGAAATCAAAGCTGTTTTCTCTCTTCAGAGGCTTAAGGAATGTATCTGAGTAGGCTCATCCCTGCCCCTCTTGTCTGGCCTAAGTGACCATTAGGGTCTGGCGGCCTGCTTGAAAGGTGTCTGTTGCAGAAAAAATATATATAGTTGGCCCTTGAACAACACAGATTTGAACTGTGCAGGTCACTTATATGTGGATTTTTTTCAATAAATATATTGGAAAAAATTTTGGAGATTTGTGACAATTTGAAAAAACATTTTCTTTTCTCTAGCTTCCTTTACTGTAAAAATATAGGATATAATGCATATATCATACAAAATATGTGTTAATTGATTGTTTATGTTGTCAGTAAGATTTCTAGTCAACAGTGGATTATTAATAGTTAAGTTTTGGGGAATCAAAAATTTCATGTGGATTTTTGACTGCAGAGGAGGTCAGCAGCCTTCACCCCCAAGTTGTTTGAGGGTCAGCTATGGTTAACCTTTAGTGTGTCCGTGCTATAAACAGATCAAAATCCTGACTGACATCTGAGTAAATGAGCATATCAGAAATACCTGAACGACACTGTGAAATTTTGGGAACCATTGTAGATCTTTGAACAAAGAGCTAAATTCACTTTCGACATGAATTGATATGGCTGTTATTTCCTCTGACGTAGATTTGGCCACGTGGAGGTAGAGAGACTAGAATGACATGTTCTTTCACTGAAGCCGTGCTGTGAGCAACTCTATCCAAACAGAATGTCAGAACTTCTCAGTTGGGGACCAGGAGGACTGACTGTGTGCCAAGAGTGAGGACAGGAGGTGACAACAGCCCGCCAGGCTAAGAGAGCAATCCACCCAGGAAGTTCAGTGAGACTTATTCAGGCTCTTCCTTAATGCGTAACCCGTTCCTCCTCCATTTCTGTCCTTCCAGAAGTGCATACTGTGCTGCCTCCGTAGCATCTCTGACCAACATCATCACTCCAGACCTCTTTGAGGGCACTGCTGAATGGATAGCAAGGTGAGAGAAGCTGGGATTTGTCCTGGCCTCTTCGACAGGTGGTCAAGACTTGGGAAAAATAGAGAAAATGGAGAAGGTCTGGAGGGGCATATAAAATTGTCGGAGATGTATCAGGATTGTAGGATTGGGCATTTCAAAAATACTTAAAAATTTTCTCTTTTCCAAACTTTCTTTAATGTTTTATTATGGTTTAGATTGGCAAAGATCAAAAGCTTGGGTAAACAGTATTGGGGGGGTCTAAATGTGTTTAACCAGTTTGGGGAGCAATTTGGTAATATCTCAAAGATGCCCTTGCTGATGCCCCAATAATTTAACTCCATATAGAAACTCTCACACCCATGCATGAAAGAGACAAACATAGGACTTGTTTATGATAGCAAAAACCCAGAAACAGGTTACATGTTAAATAACCATGAGATGCGTAAATAAGTTGTGCTGTAGTCACATTGGAATCTAACATAGCATATAAATGAATGAACTAGAACTACATGTATCAATATGGACAAATCAAGAACAATGTTGAGTTTTAAAAAAAGGATGTTAAAACATGCAGATCAGCACATTTACTTAAAATTTGACAATGTGCAAAACAATTTTATATTGTTTATGGAAGAATAACATGTAGTAATATAAAAACATGCATGGGAAGGATAAATACCAAATTCAGGATGGTGGTTACTTCTGCGGGGAAGAGAGCAAAGGAAATGAGATTGGGAGGTCTGCGCATCTACACAGGACACTGCAACTGTATCTGTACTTGCTCATTTCTTTAAAATAAAATAAAAACAACAACTCTGAAGTGTATATGGCTAAAATCAAAGCTGGGTGTTAGACATATATATGTTCTATATATTGTTTGCTATACTTTCCTGGATGCCTCTAATATTTCATAATTTAAAAAAGAAAACAAAATGTATGGTAGGTATGTATGTACTATTATGGAATGATATCTAAGCTGTATTGTTTTTTACCTTTTTATTTTTATCAAAGTAGTACTTATTATATGAAAATACAATTTATAGCTAACCTAAGTGATATACTATGATCACATTTACTATTTTGTGTAACTTTTATTTTCATGGAATCAGTCATGACCTCCATTTATCAATGTATGTACCATGAATTCATTCTGGTAATGTATCCATTCTCTTGTGAGTAGGCATGTGTCTCTGTGTGCGTGTGCATCTGTGTGTGCTCTGGGTCGCCCTCTTGGAGCCGCTGCTCCCGCTTCGGTCTGGACAGATGGTTCTCTGCTTGGTGCACAGTGGGCATCTCTAAGCTTCCTTTCAGCAGGAAATTCACTTCATTCTCTCCTTTGCTGAAGCCCCTGCCCTCTTTTTTCTTGGTTCACTTACTCGTTTTAATGAAGCATTTACTCCAGTAGATCCCAAAAAAGAGCACTTGGGAGATACAGTTTTAAGATTTTGCATTTATCTTTAGTCTCACACTTGATTGTAGTTTATTTAGTTAGAGTTTCTAAATCGGAACTGTATAAATAGTATACCTTCAGAATTTTTAGGCGTTGCTCCATTATCTCTGGTTTCCAGTGGCATTGTTAAAAAGCTGACAGTAATAATGACCAACATTTACTAAGGTTTGGTAATGTAATATTCAATAGTAAGGTAGCTGTTGTTTATAGATTTAAAGTACAGGTGTCTGAGCTCACTGCCTGGGTTTGGTTCTTTTTAATACATTCTGTTTCTCACTTGAGATTTCCCATCTTTTTATTCATTACAAGTGTATTTTTCTTCAATGAGGTAAATATATAATTATGATATTTAATATTTGCTTTTTAAAAATCCTTATCTGGTAATGTCAACATCTGGGTCTCTTGGAATTGGCTTGTCACATTTTCCTAATTCTGCGCATGTCAAGGAATTTTTGGAGTGTATCCTGGACATTGTGATGTTGTGTTGTAGAGACTGGGTTCTGTTAGGTTGCTGTAAAGAGTGTTGCTGATTTTGTGTCAGCAGGCAGTCAACTTGGTTAGACTCAAATTCAGATCGTCACACCTGCAGTGGGCAGAAGCTCAGTGCTTGGTCAGGAGCTGCGTCCAGTTTGTCTAACGCATGTGTGATTCGGGGGTGAGGTAGAAACTTGAGCAAAGCTTAAACGTGGAATTTGGGGTTTTCCTTCTCTGGCTCTCCCCTTTCTGGGATTCCTCCTCACTTGCTGTCAGCCTGGTTCTTCTTGTCAGAAAGATGGTGGGCCCTCTGTTGGTGTCAGCTGCCCTCCTCTGACCCCTGACCTGCTGTGGCCGCCACTAGGCAACTGCAGCCATCCTAAGGGCAAACCAGGGAGAAGAAATAAGGCAGGGGAGCAGGGGGAGTGCCTGCCTGCTCTTGTCTGCTCCAGCTTCCAAATCCCCACTAAGATCTGCCTGCCTGTTTTCAGTCTGCTGAGCTCTCAGCAGGTCATTTTTGTGTGTCTTGTCCAGAGTGAATAGCTGTTATTTGCAGGAGGGGTTTGTGGCACCTACTGGATGTGGAACTCTGACTGCCTTGTTTTGTCTTTTATTAGCTTTGTGCTTTGGACAAGTTATTTAAATTCTATTATAGTTTCCTTACATGTCAGATGGTAGGGCATTAGATTTGATATTAAGCTGAGAGACAAATTAAGTGAACAAAATCTGTTATGCTGACCACTGTGCGTTACTGCCTCCCAATCCATTGTGTTTTTGTTTTGTTTCTCTTTTTCACTGTCCCACCTCCTCCCCCTCCCTAGAAGTTTTTGTAATCTTTATTCTTGCTTTTTGGAAACTTCATGCTGATGAACCATGGTATGGATTTTTTTTTATTTCATGGTGCTGGGCACTCAGGTATCTTTTGTATGGGATCACATATACTTTAGTTCCAAGAAACTTTATATTATTTCTTCAGTTATCTCCTCCCCTGCATTTTCTGTGTTTGCTCTTTTTACAATGTCCTATAAGTGGAGCTGGTCTAATTTTTTGTAATTATTTTTGCCTATTTTCCATCTCTTAATCTTTCTTATTGTACTTTCTGAGAGATTCCCTTAACTTTTTATCTTTTAATCCTTTTGTTGTTTTTATTTCTGCAGTTCCATTTAAAAAACTTTTCTACAGCTGATTTTATCTTAATTTATGAAAAAAGAATGCTTCTTTTTTACATACTCTCCTGTTCTTGTTTCACAGATATTTTATCCTTGCAGTGTTTTTATTTCATACAGTATTCTTTCTAAAGATACAACTATGAAAGGTTACTTCTGATGCCTACATTATTTCCTCTGATTTATTTTTGTTTGTTAGTGTGTTTTGGTCTCTCTCATATTAGAGACTTTACTCAAATGTCTGGTGTTCCTATTTACGAATCGAGTACTGAGAAGCTGATGGGGCGCTGTGTGCCAGGTAGGCTAGGATCCAGCCATCCCCTGGGGAATTCTCAGACATGTATAGCAGTAGAGTTTTCCCTTGGGTTTATCAGTTTCTCTAGAAAATCTTCCAGATTCCTGGTTGGGGAATGAAGTTGGCAACCAGCTTTATGAAATACTTAAGGGAAAGTAGTTTGGGGTGTTTGTGTTAAGACTGTAGACTCTCACTTAATCCCCCTGCTCAGTTTGGTGCCTCCCTCCTGCCCTCAGCTGTGCTGGGTATCCTGGAATTCAGATTCTCTTGACTAACCCCTGATAACCCCCATCTTCTACTGGGTTTGAGTATCTCTGCTGGGTAGTTGGAATCAGTAAATCTGATTCTTACATAACTTTACAACCAATCAACTTGGTTCAAATGCATCCCACTTTTAGAAGTACCTTGTGTGTCTAGTTCCTGGGCCTTCCATTGGAGCCCAGCACCTTGCTTTCTGTTGTCTCCTCCCTGCGCTCCCTCTGGGTTGGTTTAGGTTTCTGTATTCTGTGAAGTCAGTTACTTCTTATGTCTCCGTTTCTGGCTTTCATAATTTTATCTCCTGTCTGTATTCCTGTCCTCTCCTATTCTCCTTTCCCTTGTGGGTTTGTCCCTTTTAAAATTCCTTTCCTTTCATTTTACTGGGCTCTTGTGTTCAATCTCTTATGTTTAGCTAGAAGACACTGCCAAAGAATTTTACTAAATTACTCCCATGCATGTAAACACAAAGAAAGGGAAAGTAGAGTATATATATGTAGATTGTGTGTGTGCATGTGTGTGTTTACAGAGAGAGAAAGAGAGGAACTGGGACAGAAACTGACAGTGGTCAACTGCTGGTGAGAGGGACTAGGGTGGGCAGGAGACTTACTTTTAATTGTTTATTCTTTTATACTGTTTGAAATTTTTTTAATTAATGCATTTTTTTTAAAAGGTAAGGAATTAAGAAAAAAGGAAAAATTTAAGAGGTCCCTTGCATATTTTTCCCTCATCTGGCCTTTGAAACCAGCTATTCCTGTGCTCCACATAGCCAGACACACTGGAAAGAAAACCTGGTGTGTGTTTGTTTGGGTAGTTGTGGATTCTGGGAATGGAGGATCCTAAAGAATTGGTGCAGGGAACAGTAGCCAGTTTTTGGTTCTGCATCGTCCACTGTGATCTTCCTGGGTCTCGGGCCTCTCTGAAAAAGGCCTGTGGGTTCCCAAGATGCCGGACCTCTAGGGGGAGGTGCTTGGAAGATGGGAGGAATTATTGCTTCCTTTCTCTCCCATCTGAAGTCCTACCAGCTCTTGGATTAGGTGCTCGCCTACCTGTGCACGTGTGCAGCAGCAGGGATTGTGAGACAGACGCACCTGTACGGAGTGTGACTCTGTGGACGTAGTTGGAGACCATTGGAAATAAAGTTCTGTGTTGTTATATGAAAATATACTCAAAAGAAAATGTCTTTATTTCACAGACAAAAGATGTTTATTATAGGTCAAAAAGAAGACACTCTAAACCACTTGTAATCTACCACCAACCACTCTTTTGGTGTATATCTTTCCAGAATTCCAGAAAAATCATACAGTTCATTATAATTTTATAACTTTTCATTTAATACATTTGGAACATCTTTCAATAGACTTCTGTGGCATTATTTTAAATGTGTAGTATTCTGTACAGATATGCCATAATTTATATAACCAGCTCCTTACTGTTAAGCTTCTTGTTTAGAATATTTCACTGTTAAAATAGGAATACAGTAACTGTTCTTATAATCTTATCTTTGGATATATTCCTACTTGTTTTGTAATTGAATTCCTGGAAATGACCCTATATTGCTGGGTCAAAGATTATTCATGTTTTTATAATTAGAAAATATACTCTTAAAATATAGATTAACCCCAAATAATAGTAATTATAATGATAATAAATGAGTAACTTGAATATGTAGGAAATAATAATTTTAAAAAATCAGTTTATTTTGAATAGAAATATTTTTAAATAGTTTGAAAGGCAATTATGTTCACTAAAGAAAGTTTTTGAAAATACAGAAATAAAGAGGAAACTATCAGATATAGACTTGTACTAAAAGATAACCAGAACTAGCAGTTATTTTTCAATTTTATTTTCCTCTGGTATATTATATGATTTTATAACTTTTCTCCAAAAAGTAACGATTTGAGGTACTATGCTTGTTACACAAATAGTCTGTTTCTGAGTTTCCTTGTTTTTGTTTTTGAGGAAAAGGCAGTTCTAAAAGTTGATTAGCCGGCATCTTTCCATTCACAGTTGTGATGGCTGATGCCTTAATCTGAGCCAACTCATTCTTTGCCATCCAGATCCTACATTTGTGGCCATTCACCCAGCCCAGCCACTCATTGATTGGCACTGACCACTCACTCAGTCTGCTTTTCTGTATCTCCTAGGTGTCAAAATTGGGAAGGTGGAATCGGCGGGGTGCCAGGGATGGAAGCCCATGGGGGCTATACTTTCTGTGGCCTGGCCGCACTAGTCATCCTCAAGAAGGAACGTTTCTTGAACTTGAAGAGCTTATTAGTAAGTGTCCATTGATCCATCTTCCTCTGGGTCCCCTGGTGGTGTGACTATCAGACTCGCAGGCTTCAGGAGAGTTTGGCTGTGGGAAGGGCCAACAGAGTTCCTGCCATGAGCTCATAAATACCAAGTCCTGTAATGAAGCTGTAGATCTAGTTGTTGGAGCACTCAGCACTGTTCTGAGAAAGTGGAAGGAGTGAGCATCTGCTCTCAAGCTCTGCTCTCCTTCTGCCTTTCCATCTTCCTGCTCTGAACTTTCTACATAGTGTGTTAGGCCAATTCCAGAGTTTTCTTGGGTCCCTCAGACATCTGGTATGAGCCAGAGTGCTTTCTTCATACTTCCAAGAAAAATGTAGCTTCAGTCTCTTAAAATTAGAGGTTATTATGTGTCTTAGAAAGAATTTCCTACGAGAAAAAGTTATGAGAAAGCTTTGAGGCATTTTGAACCCAAGCTTTATTGTACTATGTGAACCTTAGTAACTACACTGAAAAGAACTGAGGGGAGCTGGGTAGTTGCATTGAGCAGGTGGACTCCCAAGCTCCTGACAATATTCAGAGTGAACTCTGGAAGCAGTCAGCTTCAGGGAGTTGGTAGATAATAGTTTAATTATCGCTGGTGGCCTAGGGCACAGCATATGTACAGCCACACCACCAAGGAAGTATCTTTTGGGAAGCATTTACTCTCTGACCAGCTGCAACTGGCATTCATCTCCTCTCCCCTAGTTCGGATGTCAGACTCCCATAGGAACTGTTGGGGCCCACCGTGAGCTTCCCAAAGAGTTTCTGTTATACTCTATAGATATATGACTGGCAGCATTTGGTCCTCAGCTTTAGGAAGCATGCTCTTCTTGAAGGTTCTTAAAGCCTTGAAGTGTCATGCAAAATGGCCAACTTTGTACACTGAACTTAGGGTAATCAGACATTTTAAAATCTGATCACCAACAAGGCATGAAACATAAATGTCCCATCTCCCTGGCAAAAGTAAGTAATACAATTAGTGAATGCCTCAGTTACAATGACAGTATTCTAGATTTGAACCCTGTCTGTACCACTTCCTAGCCATGTGACCTTGGGAAAATTATCTTAATCTGTTTAACTTCAATATTTTTTTCTTCTGTAAGGTAGAGATAACAGTTCTTTGAAGGTTCAAGGAGAGTACCTACATAAACAGCCTGGCACATAGTAGATGCTCAATAAATGCTCGTATCCTTACCCAAACCATTCTCTCCCTTCCATTTGTTTTGGGAGAACTAGGGCTCATACATAGCTGAAGGATTTTTTGAATTTGTATAGCCAAGGGAAGCAAAATACACTTGTGAGTTCTTAGGCACTGGAAAAAATTAATTAGTCTTGCTTAAAAACACTTAATCTGTAGGATAAGTAAAAATGAAGAAGGGCCAACAGGCACATGAAAAGATGCTCCACATCGCTAACCATCAGAGAAATGCAGATTAAAACCACAGTGAGATATCACCTCACACCAGTTAGGATGGTCACCATGCAAAAGACAAACAACAACAAATGTTGGCGAGGATGTGGAGAAAGGGGAACCCTCCTACACTGCTGGTGGGAATGTAAATTGGTTCAACCGTTGTGGAAAGCAGTATGGAGGTTCCTCAAAAAACTAAAAACAGAAATACCGTTTGACTCAGGAATTCCACTCCTAGGAATTTACCCTAAGAATGCAGCAGCCCAGTTTGAAAAAGACATATGCACCCCTATGTTTATGGCAGCCCTATTTACAATAGCCAAGACATGGAAGCCACCTAAGTGTCCATCAGTAGATGAATGGATAAAGAAGATGTGGTACATATACACAATGGAATATTATTCAGCCATAAGAAGAAAACAAATCCTACCATTTGCAACAACATGGGTGGAGCTAGAGGGTGTTATGCTCAGTGAAATAAGCCAAGCTGAAAAAGACAAGTATCAAATGATTTCACTCATATGTGGAGTATAAGAACAAAGAAAAAACTGAAGGACCAAAATAGCAGCAGACTCACAGAACCCAAGAATGGACTAACAGTTACCAAAGGGAAAGGGACTGGGAAGGATGGGTGGGAAGGGAGGGATAAGGGGAAAAGGGGTATTACAATTAGCACACATAATGTAGCGGGGGGAGGGCATGGGGAAGGCAGTATAACACAGAGAAGACAAGTAGTGACTCTATAGCATCCTACTACGCTGATGGACAGTGACTGTAATGGGTATGTGGTGGGGACTTGATAATGGGGGGAGTCTAGTAACCATACTGTTGCTCATATAATTGTACATTAATGATACCAAAATAAAAAAAATGAAGAAGGGACTCCCCACTCTAGTGCCTGTTCCCCTTTACTTGAGCAGTGTGTAGCCTATTTGCATTAAATGGCATCATCCCTAAAGCCCTGGTTCATTTCAGACCAGCTGGGGAGTATTAGTGCCTGGACCTGCAGTGCAGTTTTTATGTCTGACTTCTAAGAATTTGGTATTGTGACTCTCTGTGGCTGAGTGTTGCCTTGAACAGGGGTATAATCTAACCTTTATGACTGTTAAAGAAGGGCTGGACTCCCCTTTCAATAAAAGTCTTTAATCGCTCCTTTCAGAAACTCAGTCTAGTAAGAATTTAGGTACAGGGGAAATACCCTACTCTGTACCTTTCAGTTTGGTAAGGCAGCTAAGTCCATGGCTGTGCCTGGAACTGCCTTGGAGGGCTGGGAGGGAGATGGAAGTGTCATTATCTGCTCTGCCACTTGGTTCTGCTCATTCCTAGAAGCCAAACCCATGACTATCTTGATCTTAGTAGTAGAGTGTGTTTAGAAACTTGGAGATAAGCCAGGAATGGTAGCATCATATGTGACCATGGAGTGACATCAAGAGCCATTTTATAGGTTCAAACCAGCCAACCAGGTTCCCCTGGAGAAGCAGAGAGGCTGGTCCAGACAGAGCCATCGTGGTAATCAAGACTAATGGCTTCTGCTTCCAGTCCTGCAAGTGACTTGCTAAGAAATCTGGGATGAATTTCCCCAGGTGCCAATTAAAAGTCTTGAGGAACACTTTGAGATCATCTGATGAGATGGAGTACAAAATTCCTTTTATGTGCTTTTAATAAACTTCCGTGAGCAGGGAAATTGACTAGGAACAAGCTACTGGTGGTCTTACCTTAAATTTCTTAGTTAAGTCTTGGTTACGAAGAGATGTTTACAGGTCTCCTTACAAGCCAGCTTGGCCTCTTTCTTATCTCCGACCAGAACCTATCTGGCACCCAAGAAAAGGTGGTTGTTTGTCCCTTAGGCACTGAGCGAGGTCAGTGCTGGTTGCCTGGAAAGGGTTGGCCTCAGAGCTCCACTCTAGTCTGTGGCAGTGGAAGGGGAAGGGAGGGAGAAGCCAAACAGCACATCTCAGTGCCAAGGAGTCAAGAGAGGGGAACCCTCCCTCCCCAGACTGGCCCCTGGTGATCTCGTCTTGCTGGATTTGTGTCCCTTTTAGCCTGTGACTGCCTCTCCCTTTCTCATTCTCAGCAGTGGGTGACAAGCCGGCAGATGCGGTTTGAAGGTGGATTTCAGGGCCGCTGCAACAAGCTGGTGGATGGCTGCTATTCCTTCTGGCAGGCGGGGCTCCTGCCGCTGCTCCACCGTGCCCTGCATGCTCAAGGTGAGCCTGGGGGGCTGTTGGCGGGCCTGGTGATTTCCCCTGGCTGCTAATCAGTCAGGGTTCAGAGCGCTTTTTAAAGGGGTCGAAATAAGCTGCCTTTCCTGGATTTTGAGTGTCTCATGTGGAACTTCCTGCCTTAAGGCATACATGTGTGGACTAGGATTTAGTCTGATTGCTTAGGGGACATTGCTTCTTCAAACTGGCTGTGGCCAGAAGGAGGCGATGCCTGTCTGCCTGACCGCCACCTTTGCTGGCTGTGAAGCTCCACTTTCTGGTGCAGAGCTCCATATTGGTCACGTCAGAACTGAAAGCCCATGCTGTGCATATGGTCACAACAGTGACAGAAAAGCCAGTGGCATAAAGGGCCAGAGAACCAGAACCCACGGAAAAAAGACCCACCTCGTCTGGGTGGCTCTGCCGTTGCTACCATTAGAAGTGGTGCATTTTAAATCCATTGAAGATTCCTCGATGCAAGTTTGTTCCTCCTGCATCAGCGGATTGGAGAGGCCGGGGTCCATTCCTGTGGGGTCCCATATGGGCATCGAAACCAAAGCAGTCAGTCAGTCAGCAGAACTGCTGGGAATCTTTCCTCGTTATATCTTGAAATCTCCGGCCACCTGCTGAGTCCTGAAACACTTTTCTCATTTATTTTATGAGAGAGCGGGGCATCTCTGAGGAAACTGGTGCGAATGGAGGTCACGGCTGCCATGCTGGCGCTGATCTGTTCTTGGAGTGAGAGCCCTTGGCCCAGAGGGAAGCTTTTCTTTGGACTTAGTGGTTGGGTAATTAATTGTCAAATGTAGAAGATGAGATTCTTTTCTACTGCCCCCCAAACCCCACCCCTTACTCACGCATTTTTTCTTGTTTGGCTCTTCTTTTCGAGCCTCTTTCTTTAGTTTCTTAATTTCATTCGAGTGTAGCCACTTTTGATACTGAACTGGAGTAAAGAGAGCCTCTGTCCTGCTTCCCACTCTGCCTGTCTCAGTCTGTCCTGAGGCTCCCTCGGTCTTGGGGCAGGAAGACATACCACCCTCCTGACTCCGGAGCCCGTGTGGTCTCCAGCTGGGCCGCTGTGGTAAGGAAGTCGGGAATTCCCCAAGAGTCCAATGTCTTCAGAACAGAGAGAACGTGGGCTTAGTGATCTCTTTATTTGGAGCTGGTGGGGCCGAGCCCCTGGACACACCGCCATCCTTTTACAAACCTGTCCCTGGCAGAGGTGAAATGCAGTCATTCTGCAGTTGCCAGGACAGTCCAGAGAGAACTGTGATGGGAGCACCATTTACCAGAGTCCTCAAGGGGGCCCTGGGTAACATTGTGTTGACTGTAGCACAAGCTCTGGAGGACTAGTCACCCCCCAAGCTCTGCCTGTGGAAAAGGTTGCCTCTGAATTCGGTGCTGCCAGCTGTTTTCACTGCCTCAGAGAAGACCCACAGTGGGCCTGAAGTTCACTCACTTCTCAGAAAGGCAGGGGTCAGGGAAGAAGGAGAGTGTTTTGAGTGGTGGACAAAGTACTGCTGTTGACAATCAAAAGGAGATGCGACATAGGGAGATATTGACAGTATACTGTGATCATAGGTTTCAAAGCAGTACGTATATAATTTCATTTTTAATGAAGCATTAACTCCAAAAAATTAGTATAAGTTATTTGGGTTGGGAAGTGACAGGTAATATTTGTTTTCTTTCTTTTTTATTTATATTTAACTTTAGTACAATTAGTATGTAATCCCTGCATAAAGAAAACCAATGAAAGTTACTTTACAAAAGAAAAGGACTTCTCTAAACAAAACAAGTAGCAAGGTGGGGGAAATAGCCGTGACAAATGATGGCTGTCTAATTTCTTTAATTTAAGAAAGCCATACAAATCAGTAAGAAGCAAATGAACAATGCAATTGAAAGCACAGATTCAGAACAGACAGAAGAACTATTATTATTACTTATACTACAGTAGCTACTACTACCGGCAGGGAAAACGTACCCAGTGCTCACTGTAGGCCAGGGACTGAACTGAGTATTTCACATGTATTTTCTCATTTGATCCTCAGACAACTCTATGCAATAGGTACTCTTGTTATCCCCATTTTACACATGAGGAAGCCAAGTACAGTGAAGGTAAGTGATTGCTTTATAATACTGATTGCCACCTCTAGAGGTATCGGAGCCCTGCTTGTAACCACAAGTGCCATTCATCAAACGAAAAGATGACAGTTAAAGAAGTGCAAATAAAACAAAGTGGGACACTCTTCATTTTTATTATCAGATCGGCAGAGGTTAGAAAACTTGATGTTGGGGAGAGTGTGGGAAAATAGGCACTTTCGTACTGTTGGTGGGGGTGTGAATTGGTGCATCATTTTTTGGAAGGTAGTTTGGAGACATGTTTAAATAATTTGAACCCAGCAAATGCACTTTCAGGAATTTACCTTGCAGAGGTCTTAGCAAAGGATGTGTACTGAAGTGGAGTTTTAATAGCACACAACCCAACTGCCCATCAAAAAGTTAACAGTTAAATAAATTATGATTGCCCCATCCAGTAGCTACATACGATGGGATGATATGGAAAACTCTCCAGGTCACCACATAAAGTGTAAAATGCCAGGCTTAGAGCTGTCTGTGTGCACATTGGCTGGCATCCACACAGCATGTCCTGGAAGTGAACACAAAAACCCCTTAAGCAGTGGGCATCTTTGGGACAGGGGCAGGACATGGAGGGAGACTTACTTTCTGAATTTTATATCCTTATACTATAATGTGCTTTCTTATTTTTTACCATGTATTTACTACTTTTGTTTTAGTAAGTGAACAAGTACATTTTTTAAAGGTGATCGTGTAACTAATTAAATCAACAATGAAGGACAGACACATTGCAGCCCACGACCCCAGGCGGGCCCCTGACCCGGCAGGTGGCTGCCAGTAGTTCCATGGGGCTGGCTGTCTTACTGTGCAGAAGACAGTATTTGAGTAGAAGAATGAATTGTTATTAATATGTTAAACATATCAAGTGCTGACTAAATTGGTGGGTTACTTGGTCTTGCTGGAGCACTAGGAAAGCAGCAGGCCCTGAGCTGCTGTTTGGATTGACAGTTACTAGTTGCTTGTATGCTTTTTGGGATGTACCGCAGGTCTATAGACACATATATGTGTCTACCTGTGAAATTGAGTTACATGTGGCTGTAACTGTCAGTTACTGTTTGGAAAAACTTTTGGTTTCTCAGACAGACGGAGTCTTTGAAATGCCAAACAACATTATAATAGGGATCTATAGTTTCAGGGAGAGGTATAAAGGATTTAAAAGGCTGATTCCAGTGCATAGTATCACCTTGTAACTATGTCTCCCTTCGTCTCACTACCATTATGTGTGCTGGTGTGCAGATTCAGGATCTCTGGGAGTTCGTTGTTGAGTTTATGAACTTTGAGCTTTTTGACTTCAATAATATAGGCGATAACTGAAATAACTCTGAATCGATTCAATAATAAATACAGCATTTTCTTTTCAGATTCCTATTTTAGTGATAGAATAGCACTTACCTTGTAATAAGTCTTTTATTTCTTATAGGATATGAAATAAAGACATGTTGTACAGATGCAGTTATCCTAAAGTTGCCTAAATATTCTTTTAAATATAACTGCTTTCTTGGGATATAATTCACATGCCATATAACTCACCCTTTTAAAGTTTACAAGTCAGTGGCTTTTAGTGTAGTCACAGAGTCGTGCATCCATCATCATAATCGATTCTAGAATTTTCTTCACACCACAAAAAGCACTGTGCCCATTAAATATGCTTCTTTAAAGAAGAAATTACAAAGAAAAAACCAATAGTGTGGTTATGCATATGGGTAAATTACATATACATATATTTCTGAAAATCCATATAACCAAAATAAAAGAGCAAAAAGGGGAAGATAAGTGTAGCATATGATAGAAAGGGTAAATATAATAAAAATCTAGATTAATAAAATTAACTCTTGGGTCTCAGAAGACAAAGGACATTCTCAAAGGAATACAGCCCGTAAACAAAAGTTACTGGAAAATTTCCCCCTAATTAGTAATCAAAGGCACGCACATCAGAATGAATGGGTATGGTCTTTGTAACATTTTAGTTGCTGAGAATTATTTTTAAAGTAGATAGTACAAGAAAATCTTAAGTTTTGTTGGCAGCTATATATTCCTAAAGCGGTTTATCGGTGTCTATTAAAAGCCTTAAAAATGTTTATTCCCTTTAACAATAATTCCACTCCTGTGAATGTGTTTGAAGAAATACCCCTAAACAGAGGGGAGATTCACAAAGATGTTGATTACACATTTTTAATAATTGCAAGGAACTGGAAACAACCCTGGAAATAAGATAGGGTGAAGTCTCGTCATATCTGTATGTATCGCCTACGTCACCTGTGCTCACAGGTGGGGAGAGAAGAAAGGGAAAAGTAATTAAAATCCTGTGAGTGCTTCAATAATCATGTGTCCCAGCCGGAGCCTGAGAGGGGAGACCTGCTCCTCCTTACGTTGGGCTCAGTTCCGTGAGCCTCTTCAAGTGTGAGCCTGAGCGTGACTTGGGTTTGAAGAGGAGTGGTTTTTGTATACAGCCCCCAGATGCCAGCCGGTCACTGCACCCGATCTAGTGTTCAACCCAGGAGAGGGAAACCACCCCCATCTATTCCTCCATCTCTCATTTAAGAGATTTTAAAATGATAATTTTCGATAGCTTTCTTTATATATAAATATTCCACAATTCAGTATTTGCTTACATATTCTCTTTATATATTACACTTGCTGTAGACTTTGATAAATTTTTATCAGAAAAGATTATATACTCATGTATATGAGACTTTTGGCTCAGTGCCGATAATGGTGCAGTTACCTTGTGTGTCCACTGCATGAAATACTATAAACGGCTATTCAGAATGCTGGTTATGAAGATTATGTAGGGGAACAGAAAGTTTATGCCTACTTAGAGTGTAAAATGAAAAATGTAAGATACAAAGTTATATTAATTGTATAGAAAATGCATAGAAACAAAAAGAGACTGGAAAAAAGAAAAATTAGCTTTCAATTGCTATTTCCAGATTGCTGTCTTTGTAGCCCAGGTATCAAAATTGACCAAGGACTTAATGCACATCTTGCATGTGTATTTTTAAAAAATCAGTTCCCATTTCTGTGCACACCTATCTGTTGGCAATTTATACCTTCTTCCTGCTTGAAACCTGTGTGGCCCACAGAATCTCTGACCATACTAATTGAACTTCAGAGTGAAAAATCCAGTTCCTTGTCAGTACTTTAGTATTATTACTGGAATTGTCCCTTTCTGTTGGGCTATCATAGTATATAATGCAGAAGGACAGTTACTAGTAGTGCTTCTTGGGAGAAGTTTTTAGCCAAAAGTTGGAGACTTCCCTTTGGAGACAGATTAAATTCAAGGTTAGGGAAGTGGAAGACACTGATATGATTACCCCTGTTGAGAGTTTTCTTAGCCGATTAGAATCTAGTTAACAAGTTTCAGAGGTGTGCTAGAGGAAATGTCTTAAGCTCAGAATAGGGATTTAGGGACCAAACTAGGAGCAACAGCATCTCGGGCCCACTCAGAGCCTGAACAGGTCAGTCTGAAGAGCTGAGCTCAACAGCCAGTCCATGCCTGCAGAGATGTGATTTAGGATGTCTATCCAAGTTAATGGGGTACAATTCAAATAAAGCAAAAGTGCCACTCTGAACTGCTATTCTGTGACTCATGTCAGAGTTCAGGAGAAGGGACATGCTGTGGGACTTGGGTGAAGATATCAAGTGTCCCAAGAATATTTTTCCAAATTAGTCCAAGAAGAATAGAGCAAAACCTTGACTGTTCCCATTGGGTAATAAAACACAAAGAAGTCATTGATGCCTAGCTGGACTTCTGCCCGGCTGAAGGCCCTCGCTGGTGCTGTGTCTTCCCACAGGTGACCGTGCCCTCAGCATGAGCCACTGGATGTTTCACCAGCAGGCCCTGCAGGAGTACATCCTCATGTGCTGTCAGTGCCCTGCTGGGGGGCTTCTGGATAAACCCGGCAAGTGAGTGCCTCCCCTCTGGGGAGAGAGGGATGGGAAGGGGAGACAGGGGCACCACCTCGGGCCCACTCAGAGCCTGATGGGGCAGGTGCCGATGCTGACCTTTAAAAGCTGTGGAGCCCCTTTCCATCCAGCTGCTTCACGCTAGTGTGATGTAAGAAGAAGGCCCCCAACTGGGGGCACCCCCTTCGAGAGCCATCCTGGCACCTCCAGTGCCCAGCTTGTCCCAGCTTACACGCACCCTCCTCTTCAGAGTGGTAAACAGATTGCCGGGTTGGCAGCTTTTCTTTCTTCTTCTTTTTTTTTTTTTTTAACCAAACCGATTTAAATAGAACAGGAAAGAGGATTTAAAAATCCCTGAGTCTTGTAAACAAAGATTATAATCATGACAACTATTACAGCATAGAATAAATACCTTTAGGTGCCATAATAAAAGAAAAAGGAAAATAAATCCTGTTCCCCTTTGCTACTCACACCCCCACATCCATGCATGTATGTACACATTCACACACTCACACACTCGCATGCACACGCCCCGCTGCTGTTAGCATCCAGGGAGAGGCCCAGCTGAAGGCCAGTCCCCAGCAGTTTATCAGGAAGAATTTGGCTTATTTCTAGGACGTTTGGGCACTTTGGCGGGGGGTGGGGGAATATATTAATTTAGCATTAGCACTATCTTGGAGGGATCTTTCCAGAAGACAGGTGGAAGGAGTGACTCTAAAATGTCTGGCAGAGCTACAGAACAGGGCTTTGAAAAATGCTGCTGGGGAAAACCAGGCTTCCTGGGGCTGAGCTGTGCAGAGGGCAGGGCGGGATGTGAGTGCATCCGGGCCTCTCTGAGTCTGTGCTTGTGTTTGTTCTTGGGGCCGCACTTGGGGTGATCTGTGGGGAGAAGGGAAGTGCCTGCTCAGAGCCACCCTGTCCTTGCAGGTCACGGGATTTCTACCACACCTGCTACTGCCTGAGTGGCCTGTCCATAGCCCAGCACTTTGGCAGTGGAGCCATGTTGCACGATGTGGTCCTTGGCGTGCCTGAAAATGCTCTGGTAAGGTGGCATGGGGGTGCTTAACAGCCTTCTCCACAGGGTCCGCCAGGAGAGCAGAGCAGCCACTCTTGCCTGCAAACCTGTGTCTGTGCGTTTCCCGTGCAGACAGGCTGGGAAGCTCATACTTCCCATCCTCTCTCAGTTTGCATCCATTTGTGAGGCTGTGTGACTGTGCAGTAAACACACCTGGAGACAAACGCAGGGTTCTAGACAGAGGGTGCAATCTGTGACAGAGGTTTCGAATCTTTATCCCAGAGTCTAGGACCCGGACCACTTACCAGTAGTTCCCTCTTGAAGGAGGCTCGCTCAGAGGCAGCATGGAGCTCGCAGCAGCCGCTGCCAGGCTGTCCCCACCTTCTCCTGGAGCTCAGCCTGCGTGAAGCCTTCTCAAACCACCTTCTGTACATGAGATCACCCTGAAAGGCTCTGCCACAGAGTCTCATAGTCTCATTTGTGCCTTCATTGCACTCATGACCATTGGTTATGTGTTTAACTTGTTCTTGTCTGCTTCCCCAAAACTGTCAGCCCCGCACCTGTTCCCCACTGCTTCCAGCCCTAGACCCACCTCCTGGGCCTAGACATGAGCCTGAGCCATGAAACCAGCTAAGACTTCCCACAGCGATCAAATAATGGGGCCCGTGAAGACTGGCACAAAATATTTCCAACAGAAGAAACATAGATGGCCAGTAGATGGATGAAAAAATGCTCAGCCTCACTAGTAACTAGAGAAATCAAAGTAACCACCATTCAGTTTTTCCAAGTGTTAGCATTTTTTCCCATTTGCTTCCTGTGTAATCCTCTTCTGTTCCCTTCCCTTCCTCTGCCGCAGCATAACCCTGTCCTAATTTTGACATTTATCATGCTTGTGGATGTTTATGTGCCATAATGACATATATGTATCCGCAAACAATAGTGTTGCTTTGTATGTTTTTAAACTTCTTATAACAGTGTCTACTGTACCATGCACTGTGCACTGCTTTTCTCATTGACCATTAGGCTTTGGAGGTTTATCTGCATCCATATGTGTTACTGTAGTTTATTCATTTTAACTACTGTACGGTATTCCCTTATATAAATGTCCCAGTTTTTTTTCTAGTCTGCTGTTGGTTAACATTGAGATGGTTTGGGTTTTCGGCAAACATTCTTTTTTTTTTGTCTCTGAGCATAAATTTTTTTTAATATAATTTATTTTATTATCATTAATTTACAATTACATGTGCAATATTACGATTATTAAACTACCCCTTCATCAGGTCCCCCCCACCAACCCCATTACAGTCACTGTCCATCAGCGTAGTGAGATGCTATAGAATCATACTTGTCTTCTCTGAGTTGTACTGCCCTCCCCGTGCCCCCCCAACATTACATATGCTAATCGTAATGCCCCTTTTTCCCTCTTATCCCTCCCTTCCCGCCCATTTTCCCCAGTCCCTTTCCCTTTGGTAACTATTAGTCCGTTCTTGGGTTCTGTGAGTCTGCTGCTGTTTTGTTCCTTCAGTATTTTTTCTTTGTTCTTATACTCCACATATGAGTGAAATCATTTGATACTTGTCTTTTTCGGCTTGGCTTATTTCACTGAGCATAATACCCTCTAGCTCCATCCATGTTGTTGCAAATGGTAGGATTTGTTTTTTCTTATGGCTGAATAATATTCCATTGTGTATATGTACCACATCTTCTTTATCCATTCATCTACTGATGGACACTTAGGTTGCTTCCATTTCTTGGCTATTGTAAATAGTGCTGCAATAAACATAGGGGTGCATCTGTCCTTTTCAAATTGGGCTGCTGCATTCTTAGGGTAAATTCCTAGGAGTGGAATTCCTGGGTCAAATGGTATTTCTATTTTGAGTTTTTTGAGGAACCTCCATACTGCTTTCCACAATGGTTGAACTAATTTGCAGTCCCACCAGCAGTGTAGGAGGGTTCCCTTTTCTCCACATCCTCGCCAACATTTGTTGTTGTTTGTGTTTTGGATGTTGGCCATCCTCACTGGTGTGAGGTGATATCTCATTGTGGTTTTAATCTGCATTTCTCTGATGATTAACGATGTGGAGCATCTTTTCATGTGCCTGTTGGCCATCTGAATTTCTTCTTTGGAGAAGTGTCTATTCATGTCCTCTGCCCATTTCTTAATTGGATTATTTGCTTTCTGTTTGTTAAGGTTCATGAGTTCTTTATATATTTTGGATGTCAACCCTTTATCAGATACGTTTTTTATGAATATATTCTCCCATACTGTAGGATGTCTTTTTGTTCTACTGATGGTGTCCTTTGCTGTACAGAAGCTTTTCAGCTTGATATAGTCCCACTTGTTCATTTTTGCTTTTGTTTCCCTTGCCCGGGAGATATGTTCATGAAGAAGTCGCTCATGTTTATGTCCAAGAGATTTTTGCCTATGTTTTTTTCTAAGAGTTTTATGGTTTCATGACTTACATTCAGGTCTTTGATCCACCTTGAGTTTACCTTTGTGTATGGGGCTAGACAGTAGTCAGTTTCATTCTCTTACATGTAGCTGTCCAGTTTTTCCAACACCAGCTGCTGAAGAGGCTGTCATCTCCCCATTGTATATCCAAGGCTCCTTTATCAAATATTAATTGACTGTATATGTTTGGGTTAATGTTTGGATTTTCTTTTCTGTTCCACTGGTCTGTGGGTCTGTTTTTGTGCCAATACCAAATTGTCTTGATTACTGTGGCTTTGTAGTAGAGCTTGAAGTCAGGGAGCGTAATTCCCCCTGTTTTATTCCTCCTTCTCAGGATTGCTTTGGCTATTCGGGGTCTTTTGTGGTTCCATATGAATTTTAGAATTATTTGTTCCAGTTCATTGAAGAAAGCTGTTGGTAGTTTGATAGGGATTGCATTGAATCTGTAGATTGCTTTAGGTAGTATAGCCATTTTGACAATATTTATTCTTCCTAGCCAAGAGCATGGGATGCATTTCCATTTGTTAGTGTCCTCTTTAATTTCTCTTAGGAGTGTCTTGTAGTTTTCAGAGTACAGGTCTTTCACTTCCTTCGTTAGGTTTATTCCTAGGTATTTTATTCTTTTTGATGCAATTGTGAATGGAATTGTTTTTCTGATTTCTCTTTCTGTTAGTTCATCGTTAGTGTATAGGAAAGCAACAGATTTCTGTGTGTTAATTTTGTATCCTGCAACTTTGCTGAATTCAGATATTAGTTCTAGTAGTTTTGGAATGGAATCTTTAGGGTTTTTTATGTACAGTATCATGTCATCTGCAAATAGTGACAATTTGACTTCTTCTTTACCAATCTGGATGCCTTGTATGTCTTTGTTTTGTCTGATTGCTGTGGCTAGGACCTCCAGTACTATGTTGAATAACAGTGGAGAGAGTGGGCATCCCTGTCTTGTTCCCGATCTTAGATGAAAAGCTTTCAGCGTCTCGCCGTTAAGTATGATGTTAGCTGTGGGTTTGTCATATATAGCCTTTATGATGTTGAGGTACTTGCCGTCTATACCCATTTTGTTGAGAGTTTTAATCAGGAATGGATGCTGAATTTTGTCAAATGCTTTTTCAGCATCTATGGAGATGATCATGTGGTTTTTGTTCTTCTTTTTGTTGATGTGGTGGATGATGTTGATGGATTTTCGAATGTTGTACCATCCTTGCATCCCTGGGATGAATCCCACTTGATCATGGTGTATGATCCTCTTGATGTATTTTTGAATTCGGTTTGCTAATATTTTGTTGAGTATTTTTGCATCTACGTTCATCAGGATATTGGTCTGTAATTTTCTTTTTTGGTGAGGTCTTTGCCCGGTTTTGGTATTAGAGTGATGCTGGCTTCATAGAATGAGTTTGGAAGTATTCCCTCCTCTTCTATTTTTTGGAAAACTTTAACGAGAATCGGTGTTATTTCTTCTCTATATGTCTGGTAGAATTCAGAGGTGAATCCATCAGGCCCAGGGGTTTTGTTCTTGGGTAGTTTTTTGATTACCAATTCGATTTCGTCACTGGTGATTGGTCTGTTTAGTTTTTCTGTTTCTTGCTTGGTCAGTCTTGGAAGGTTGTATTTTTCTAAAAGTTGTCCATTTCTTCTATGTTTTCCAGCTTGTTAGCATATAGATTCTCATAATATTCTCTTATGATTCTTTGTATTTCTGTGGGGTCCGTCGTGATTTTTCCTTTCTCATTTCTGATTGTGTTTATGTGTGTAGATTCTCTTTTTCTCTTAATGAGTCTGGCTAGGGGTTTATCTATTTTGTTTATTTTTTCAAAGAACCAGCTCTTGGATTTATTGATTTTTTCTATTGTTTTATTCTTCTCAATTTTATTTATTTCTTCTCTAATCTTTATTATGTCCCTCCTTCTGGTGACTTTGGGCCTCATTTGTTCTTCTTTTTCCAATTTCAGTAATTGTGTCTTTAGACTATTCATTTGGGAATGTTCTTCCTTCTTTAAATAGGCCTGGATTGCAATATACTTTCCTCTTAGAACTGCCTTTGCTGCGTCCCACAGAAGTTGTGGCTTTGTGTTGTTGTTGTCATTAGTCTCCATATATTCTTTTGATTTCTGTTTTGATTTGTTCGTTAACCCATTGATTAATTAGGAGAGTGTTGTTAAGTCTCCATGTATTTGTGAGCCTTTTTGATTTCTTTCTAGCATTTATTTCTAGTTTTATACCTTGGTGATCTGAGAAGTTGGTTGGTAGGATTTCAATATTTTTGAAATTACTGAGGTTCTTTTTGTGGCCTAGTATGTGGTCTATTCTGGGAAATGTTCCATGTGCACTTGAGAAGAATGTGTATCCTGTTGCTTTTGGGTGTAGGGTTCTGTAGATGTCTGTTAGGTCCATCTGTTCTAGTGTGTTGTTCAGTGCCTCTGTGTCTTTACTTATTTTCTGTCTGGTTGATCTGTCCTCTGGAGTGAGTGGTGTGTTGAAGTCTCTAAGATGAATGCATTGCTGTCTATTTCCTCCTTTAATTCTGTTAGTATTTGTCTCACATATGCTGGCGCTCCTGTGTTGGGTGCATATATATTTATAATGGTTATATCTTCTTGTTGGACTGACCCCTTTATCATTATGTAATGTCCTTCTTTATCTCTTGCTACTTTCTTCGTTTTGAAGTCTATTTTGTCTGATACAAGTACTGCAACACCTGCTTTTTTCTCCTTGTTGTTTTGCATGAAATATCTTT